>PVKC010022826.1:5142-17623 GCA_004027635.1 Crocidura indochinensis
TCCTTTCCCAAGTATTGCTTTAGCTATTTGAGAGTGTTTATTGTTCCCGATGAATTTCAGAAGTGTTTGACCCACTTTGAAGAACGTCATGGGTATCTTTAGAGGGGTTGCATTAAATCTGTACAATGCTTTGGGGAGTATTGTCATTTTAATTATGTTAATCCTGCCAATTTATGAGCAGCTTATGTGCTTCCATTTCGAGTGTCCTCTCTGATTTTTGGCACAGGGTTTTATAGTATTCTTTGAATAGGTCCTTCACATCTTTAGTCAAGTTGACTTCAAGATATTTGAGTTTGTGTGACACTAATATGAATGGGGTTGTTTTCTTAATGTCCATTTCTTCCCTATCATTATTGGTGTATAAAAAACAATTGATTTTGTGACTTAATTTTGTAGCCTGTAACATTGCTATATGAGTCTGTTGTTTCTAGACGCTTTTAGGTAGAGTCTTTAGGGTTTTCTAAGTATCGTGTTATCTGCAATGAATGAGAGCTTGACTTCTTCCTTTTCTATCTGGATGCCCTTGATATCTATCTCTTGCCTAATCACCTTAGCAAGTGCGTCCTGTACTATGTTGAATAGGAATGGTGAGAGAGGACAGCCTTGTCTTTTACCAGGGAAGGCTTTTAGAGGGAAGGCTTTTAGATTTTCTCCATTGAACATATTTGCCATTGGCTTGTGGGAGATGGCCTTAACTGTTTTGAGAAAGGTTCCTTTTATGCCCATCTTGCTGAGAGTTATTATCAAGAATGGGTGTTGTTGGGGCAGGAAAAATAGCATGGAGGTAAGGTGTTTGCCTTGCGTGCAGAAGGTTCATGGTTCAAATCCTGGCACCCCATAGGGCCCCTCGAGTCTGCCAGGAATGATTTCTGAGCATAGAGCCAGGAGTAATCTCTGCATACTGTTGGATGTGACCCAAAAACCCAAAAATAAAAAAGAGAGAGAATGGTTGTTGGACCTTAATAAATGTTTCCTCTGTGTCTATTGATATGATCGTGTGATTTTTATTTTTATTGTTGCTGATGTTATGTATTATGTTGATAGATTTACAGATGTTAAATCATCCTTGCATTTCTTGGAGGAAACCTACTTGATCAAAGTGAATGATCTTCTTGATTAGGCATTGGATTATTTGCCAGGATTTCGTTGAGAATCTTCGCATCTGTGTTCATCAGGGATATTGTTCTATAATTTTCTTTATTCGCAGCATTTCAGTCTGGTTTTGGTACTGACATGATGTTGTCTTCATAAAAGCTATTTGGAAGTGTTCCCATTTTTTCAATTTCGTGAAAAAGCCTGGCTAGGACTGGTAGTAGTTCCTCTTGAAAGATTTGAAAGATTTCATTAGTGAATCCTTCTGGGTCTGGGCTTTTCTTTTGGGGCAGATATTTGATTACCATTTTAATTTCCTCAATAGTGATGGGATGTTTAAATATGCTACATCATCCTTTTTCAACCGTGGAAGATTATAAAAGCCCAAGGATTTATCCATTTCTTCCAGATTATCATATTTCGTGGCATAGAGTTTCTCGAAGTAGTCTCTGATTACCTTTGAATTTCTGCAATATCTATAACTATCTCCCCCTTTTAATTTCTAATACAGGTTATCAAGTTTCTCTCTTTGTGAGTTTTATCAAGGTTTATCAATCTTGTTTATTTTTTCAAAGAACCTACTTCTGCTTGCAGGTTGATTTTTGCGTTTTCACTTAATTGATTTCTGCTCGAAGCTTTGTTATTTCTTGTGTCTCCCTATTATTGGTTACTTTTGTTGATCATATTCTAATTGTATAAGCTGCATCATTAAGCAATTGACGTATGCCCTTCTTCCTTCCTGATATTTGCTTGCAAAGCTATAAATTTTCCTCTCAGTAACACTTTTGTTGTGCCTAGTAGGTTTTGACAGTTTGTGTCTTCATTGCTATTTGTTTTCAGGAAAGTTTTGATTTCCCCTTTGATTTCATCTTGGACCCACTGGTTGTTCAGTAGTAGGCTGTTTAATTTCCAGGTGTTAAATTTTGTCTTCTGTGTTCCTTAGTAGTTCACATCTAATTTCAGAGCTTTGTGGTCAACGAAGGTAGCCTAAAAAATTTCTATACTCTTTAATTTATGGAGTTATGTTTTATGTGCCAGCATGTGGTATATCCTGGAGAATGACCCATGCACATTGGAGAAGAATGTGTATCCAGGTGTCCGGGGATGGATTGTGATATAAATACACACATACATATGTGTATATATATATATATATGAAAAGAGAAATGAAAGAAAGAGTCCTAGTATATATATATATATATATATATATATATATATATATATATATATATATATATATATATATATACTAGGACTCTTTCTTTCATTTCTCTTTTCAGGGCTAGTATAATTTTTTTTGTTTCAGTCTGATTAACCTATCAAGTGTTCACAGGGCCATGTTGAGGTTTCCTCCAATTATTGTGTTATTATTGATGTCCTCTTTCAAATTTGTCAATAGTTGTATTAGATCTTTTGCTGGCCTCTAATTGGGTGTGTATATGTTTAGCAGTGTGATTTCTTCCTGTTGCACAAATTCCTTTATTAGGAAGAAGTGTCCATCTTTGTCCTTTATAATTTTTCTGATTCAAAAATTTGTGTTGTTTCCTTGTTAAAGTATATCAATTATCACAAACACATATATGTGTGCCTTAGGTGTTTCTGGGGGTGGGTAATGTGACTCATTGATAGAGCACTTACATCAGTTATGTGACATCCTGGAGTTCAAACACCAGTAACACACAAATACCTGTGTTTACATTCACAACTGTATAGGAGCAGTTTTCCTCATGTTCTTTTCATATGTTATTATAAACTCAGACATTTTAGTTGTGCTTTCAAGAGGTCACAACCCTTTTCTTGTGATTCTTGTTCACTTAATGCTTATTGTAATCAGAGGAATTCACTGAGATGCTCACACACATTCTCACCATTGTTCCTACTTTCTAGCCATGATGTGCAGCCATTGTACTCACACATATTTTTAGCTGTGGTTCTTACATGGGATACAGCCTTTATTTACAGTGTTTACACACATCTGTTTGCGGCATAGCCTGTTCTCCAGAGATCTTGAGAAAAGGTTTTTTGAAGTGTTACCCCAAAACTAAATAAAAGCTGGTTGATTCCAAGGGTTATATGGTAATCATATTTGCAATTCTGTTTCCAGACCAAATATTTTGGCTTGGTTTTGTTCTGATTGTTGTTGTGTTGGGCCACCCTGGTACTCAATGCTTATTCCAGGCTCTACATCAGCAATTACTCCTGGCAGAACTCCAGGGACCATAGGTACAATTTGGCCAAGTGTAAGTCAAGCATCTTACCCTGTACCGCCTCTCCAACCCAGACAGAATAATTTTAGTACCTACTATATGCCATAACACAAATATGAACTTGGCACAGCACTAACTTAATTTATTAGCTTCTTTCTAAATGAAAAGAAGTGAGAACAAAATGTGACAGTATGTTACAATAAGTCATGTAAGGGAGATATGCACTACTGATTTTGAAAACACTGAATTGGAGGAAGCCAGCTGATGAGTAGTTGAAAAAAATTGAAAAATAGTGCCTGAACTTAACCCTGAAGAATGAATAAGAAGGAGTTACACAAAAAATTGTCTGGGGAATTTATTCCAGTCTAAAGGAGAAGAATGTGTCTATATATTTCTTGTGGGTCACACCGAGCAGCCCTCAGGGGTTACTCCTGGCTCTACTCTCAGAAATCGGTGCTGACATGCTCAGGGGACCATATGGGATGCTGGGATTTGAACCACAGTCCTTCTGAATGCAAGGCAAACACCCTAACTCCATGTTATCTCTCTGGTCCCTGTCCATAAATTTAAGAAATTCAGTATGATTGTACTTAAGTATAAGTACAAAGCAAGAGTAGTGAAAGATAAGATTGCAGATACATATGTGGAAAACAAATTTTTAACAGCCCTGTTTGGTCGAGCTAAGGCAACTGAATTTTCTTCCACGGGCAATAGTAAAGGTGATAAGTGTTCATATTTGGTAAGCCATTTTTGGTAAATCGAGTGAAATAGAGTGTGAACAAAGAGGACACTTTAGTCATGGCAAGAAGGTTGAGAGTTAAAATTCTCGAAGAAGAATTTGTTATTGGTGGTGGCATTTTATTTTGATGTAGACTTAGTTTGACGCTGACGTTAAAATTGATTCACGTAGAAATGATTAATTTGGCTGTAGGAAGAGAATAATGGAACAGTGGCCTGAAACAGCAGCATAAAACTTATTTCAGGCCAGAGCCCTGGTCTCCTAGCCGGCTGCTCCTTTGGCCCTCAGCTGCCTGCGTCCACTTCTCGAATCACCATGAGAGATGTTGTTGTGTCCTTCACCAAGGACTTCTTGGCCAAGGGGGTGGCAGCAGCCATCTCCAAGACGGCCATCGTGCCCATCGAGCGGGTCAAGCTGCTGCTGCAGGTGCAGCATGCCAGCAAGCAAATCACCGTCCATAAGCAGTACAAGGGCATCATGGTTCATATCCCGAAGGAACAGGGAGTTCTGTCCTTCTGGCCTAGCAACCTGGCCAATGTCATCAGATACTTTTCCACCCAGGTGCTCAACTTTGTCTTCAAAGACAAATTCAATCAGATTTTCCTGGGCCGTGTAGACAAGAGAACCCGATTCTGGCTCTACTTTGCCAGCAATCTGGCATCCGGAGGTGCCACTGGGGCCACTTCCCTGTGCTTTGTGTATCCACTTGATTTTACCCGTAAACATCTAGGTGCCAATGTGGGTAAAGCAGAGGCCGAGAGAGAATTCAAAGGGCTGGGTGATTGTCTAGTGAAGATCTCCAAGTCTGATGACATTAGGGGCCTGTACCAAGTCTTTAATGTGTCTATGCAAGATATTATCATCTACCGAGCTGTCTATTTTGGAATCTATGACACTGCAAAGGGAATGCTTCCCAACCCCAAGAATACTCACATCTTTGTCAGCTGGATGGTCGCACAGTCCGTCACAGCCCTGGCTGGATTGACTTCCTATCCATTTGACACCGTCTGTCGCTGCATGATGATGCAGTCTGGGTGCAAAGGAACTTATATCATGTACACCAGCACGATTGACTGCTGGAGGAAGATTGCTCATGATGAAGGAACCAAAGCTTTCTTCAAGGGTGCCTGGTCCAATGTACTGAGAGGCATGGGGGATGCTTTCATGCTTGTTTTGCATGCTAAGATCAAGAAGTACACATAAATTCCTAGGTCTCCTCTGAATAGTCATGTTGTATTATGTAACATAACTTGACCATTCTCGACTGCTGTCTATTTATCAGTGGTAACTTATGACTGGTTGAAAATGGGAAGCAATAATATTCATCTGACCAGTTCTCTCTTCAAGCCATTTCCACGATGATGATGATGATGATGATGATGATGATGGAACTCAATTATATTTTTTATTTCAGTCACTCCTGATGAGTTACAAATTTGAAAAAATAAATTACTGCAAAAAGAAACTTATTTCAGAAAAGGATATGTGATGAAAATTTAGATCTAAAATTCAATTCACAAAATTCTCTTTAAAAATATTTTCCACTTAGTCTACAATACACTCCCATTGCAATGAGTTTCTTAGTCTCTGGAGGACTAATAACTCATGTGTATTAGGTCTGCTTTAGGCAATTGTGCAGTGAGAATAATTTACATTAGTGTCAGAGAAAGAAAAGTTCTGCCAGCTGTCTCTTTTTTCTTCTTTCCAAATAAAAGCTAACCCCTAAACATTCTACCCCCAAAAGAAACTTTCTGTGCCAGATCTGTGTATTGTGCAAAGAATGACTCCATAATATCATATAAAATGCAATTTATGATGATATTCAGATCAGAATGCTCATGCAAAGCAAGAAGTAATTGCTTGAGCATTATGGTTTTTTGCTTGTTTTTTAGATGAGTTAAGGGAAAATATAGAAAACCTTATTTTATGATTCTTCAATTAAAAATTTAGCTTTTTCCCAAGTTGGTTTATATAGTGAGTTAAATAATAGTTTCAAATGTGGGCAAATATGTCTTCAGTTTCAAAATTACAGAGACAGGTTGTTTCCTTTTTTGATAAAAATTAAGTCCTGTAAGAAGTTCCACATCATGAATTCTAGTAATGGAACAAGCAGACAAGTGTTATTCATTCTAATAATTATAACAAATCCTATTTACCAGCTTAGCTGTTAAATCATAATCTCCTTTAATGAATATTTACATGGTATCTCTAAATAAATCTCTAGTAATTTTGATTGCTTCAATAGGTAGTTAGCACAATCTGTAATTTGTCAGTTTTAAATAGTAAAATTACAAAGTAATCCATAAAATGGATTACTAAGCCTCTGCTCTGAAACTTCTTACGGAAGTTTTAGCTTGTAATATAAAAAGGCATAGCATGTCAATTAGCCTGGACATAAGAAAACCAAACAAAATATAAAAGAAACATATGCCTAGAAATTGTTGGTTATTTAGTTTCAATTATGCACATGAAAAACACCAAAGGATTAAAAATAACTTTCTATATTTATATTTGTCAATAAAAGTCTCTCAACTACTAGGTAACTGATTAAATTTAATAATTCTTTTTTTTCTATCTCAGACAGGCTTAGCCCTGGGAGGAACCTGCAAGTGTCAATGATCAATGTGTCCTGCAACTCACATTAATTCTTGAATCTAACTGAGCTCTTCATCAACACATGAGCCCAGTGATCCACTTCTGAGTCACCCACTACCACAATTTATGCAGTAGTTTTCCCACTCTATTTGCGGAAATTGCAGGGGTCATAACATCCGGAATAAACCTTGCCCTGGGGAAAACACCTTCCTGTTCATGGTATCTCCCCTACCAGCTAAGTCTAAATCTAATAATTCTTAAATAAAAATTTAGATAATATTTAGTAAATAACTTAATAGTGTCAGAGATCTAAGGTCTGCATAAAAGTCATGTACTCTTGCCTTGAAATATCATTTGTCTGGTTAAACAATCACTCTAAACTATAATCTGTTAAATATTAGAATAAAATTAAAACTTGCCCAAAGTAACTCAACTCTTATCCAGATACCTTGTCAGGAAGTGTATTTATAAGAACACTGCCCAATCTCCTGGTTCCAGGACTTGCAAAGAGTTGTGGGTGTGCAGCTGAGGGGCACTGAGCTTGGTCTAAGGGGGCTTTTGAGACGAATTTAAAAAGTCTGTGGCAATGGGGGAGTGCAATTAAGACAAAGAAAGGGGGCCAGAGAGCAGAGCAGAAGGGTGTTTGCATTCCATGCAACCACTCCAGGATGGATGGTGGTTCGAATCCCGGCATCCCATATGGTTCCTTATGCCTGCCAGTTGTGATTTCTGAGTGCAGAGCCAGGAATAACCCTTGAGGGCAACTGGGTGTAGCCAAAAATTAAAGAAATATAATAATAAGACCAAAAATGACAAATGGTCTTATTTCAGTATTCTGTCTCTGGTTTCCATTATTGTTACTAGGATATGTCTTGTAGTGCTTTTATTTGGGTCTCTTAGCTGGTACTCTTAGGTTATCCAGGATATCGGTGTGTGTACTCTTTATACCTGAGAACTTCTCAGCAATGATGTCTTTGACTGTTGCTTCTTCATAGCCATTAGCTTCCTGTATCTTTAGGACCCCATTGGCTGTTATGTTGTTTTTGTTGAAATAATCCATTTTTCTATTATCTCCCCATTTATTTTGAGGTAGTTTTCTATGTTCTGTTTGTTTAAGACTCTTCTATCTTCTGCTGTTGTCTCGATGTATTATGCAGCTTATCTTCAACCTCAGTGTTTCTGTCTTCAGCAGCTGTTACTCTGTGGGTGAGGCCTTCCAGTGACATTTTCTTTTCTTTTCTTTTTTTTGGTTTGGGATCCTCACCCGGTGATACAGGGGTTACTACTGGCTATGCACTCAGAAATCGCTCCTGGTTTGGGGGACCTTATAGGATGCCAATGAATTGAATTGCCATCCCTCTTAGGTTAGCCAAGTGCCAAGGGAACTCTCTAGTGCTGCACTACCACTCTGGCCCACCAGTGATGTTTTCATTTCACCTACACGTGTTGAACCCTCAGCCTGGTTTGGATTTTTTCATGCACAACCGTGCTTTAGATTTGTTTACCTGGGGTTGGAGATCAGGTGTGTGGGGTGATTTACATTCCAATATGTTTGTATGCAAATTAGACTAATAAAAACAAGACTTACTTTGAAGGGGCCGGAGTGATGGCGCAATGGTAGGTCATTTGCCTTCCACACATCTGACTCAGGACGGACCGTGGTTCGATCCACCGGTGTCCCTATGGTCTTCCAAGCCAGGAGGGAATTCTGAGTGCATAACCAGGAGTATCCACTGAGCATCACTGAGTGTAGCTCAAAATTCAAAAAAATTAAAAAATAAATAAAAGAATTACTTTGAAGGCTTAAATAAGAAAAAATGTATCAGTACTTAAATATCACTTCATTTCTAATAGACATAAACATGGACAGGGTTGTTTATATTTTTTCCTTTTTAAATTGCTATTCCATTGGGTTTCACTACTATATATTTCAGGAATAAATCTTAACATATAAGTAGCTCAGATTTACTGCTTTCAATTCTAAAAGACCTACTCTATCATTCCTCCTTTTCCTTCCATTTCCCACTGGTAACCACAATAGATTTCAACAAAAGTAGAAACGATAGTCTGGGCGGTTTGTGGGGGGGCTATATCTTTTCTTACTAACATTTCATGAGTGAAACAATATTTCTATCACTTTTGTTATTAGCAGTAGCATCTCAAATTCTATCCATTAATATGAAAACAAGGTTTCATTCACTTTAGAATTACAATGTAATAAAAACCACATATTGATGCAATCAAGTAAGCCCACCATGTTCTCTGACCTATGAGACCCAGGAAGAGATGACTGCAAACAGCAAACAGACTCCTTGGTGGCTCTGAGGCTTGTGAGTTGTACAAGTCCTTCAAAAGAACCTTGGAGACACTTTGCAGAAGACACTTATATATTCTTTATTACTGTTTCGAACATTATAGTCTAAATAGGTATAGAAGGGATTGTCTTTAGAAAGCCCCAGAGCACAGTAGCTAGAGTCCACGTTGACCAAGTTGTCTTGTCACTCCACACCAAACCACAAAATAAGGGGCTTGTGATAGAGGATACATTCAAGATCTGAATGAGAAGTTCGAGTTCCCTGAATGACATGAGGTGAGGCTTTATCAAGTTTTTTGTTTTTGTTTTGGTTTTTGGGCCACACCCAGTGATGCTCAGGGATTGCTCCTGGCTATGCATTCAGAAATCACTCCTGGTTTGGGGAACCATGTGAGAAGCCAGGGAATCGAACCACTGCCCATCCTAGGCTAGCACAGGCAAAGCAGACATCTTATGACCTGCGCCACCACTCCTGATCCAGGTTTACCAAATTTGATGCAGATTAGTTTGAAGCCATAGTGATTAAAAAGCAGCTCATTTCCACAGGACTCTGCAACGCTCCTCCTGGGACTAAGGAACAAAACCAAAGTGCAGAAAAGCCCTCAGTACTCTGATGTTTATTGCAGCACTATTCACAATAGCTAGAATCTAGAAACAAGTCAAGTGCCCAAGAACAGATAAGTGAATAAAGAAACTTGAACATCTAAACAATGGAATAATACACAGCTGGATAAGGCACTAGTTTTGCATATAGCTGGCATGGGTTTACACCTGGTACTCCATATGGTCTCTTGAGCCCATCAGGAATGATCTCTGAACTCAGTCCCTGAACTGTAAAAATTGTTAGTGGGCCAAAAGTATAAAAAGGATTATTCACTGCTGACAGAAATATAACTTGGTCCAGCATTTATGAGAAAAATGGTTATATCTCAAAAAATAAAAATGGTACTCCCATTTGACTCAGATGTCCAACTTTCAGGTGTCAAGCCCCAAACATAAAACAATTTGGAAAGATAAGTATACATCTGCGCTCATTGAAAATCTTACCATTATAACCAGAATATTGAAGCAAACTAATGTCCAATAGCAAATAAGTGAATGAATAAATTGTAGTCTATATACACAGTGGAATACTATTCCACTAACTAAAAAGTCACAAACTAAAAATGAACTCATACAGTTCATAGCAGATTGGATGGAACTGGAGTGTATCTTGCTGACTGAAATAAGTCAGAGGCAGAAATAAGTTTAGAACCTTCTGAGATATTAGAGCAATTTTATTTAAAATGATTATATATATTATCATATTAAACTTGGGAGGTTGTTCTTATCTATTTTACTTCAGATTTAAGAATTTCTGCAAATTTTAGTGAGCACTATTATTATTCAATCTTATATTCTGTACTAATTTATTATGTAGACCTCTTCCAAAGCTCTTAGTGGTTGTATTCTGCTTATCAAGTACAAATGATTGTGTCAAAGTAAAATACACATTCTTTCTCCAAAGGCTGTTTTTTGATCTTTTTAGCAAGTGACAAATTTTTGCATGTAATGCACCTTGTTACTTCACCTAACCGCCACTACAGTGTACACCATTACATCCACAAAGACCATAAATGTCACCATTACACTCTACTCTGATAACACAAAGGAAACAATTTGAGACAGTGCACACTGTTATTGTACCACCATCAAAATGCACAAAATTGCTTGCACCATATTTAAAAATATCACCATTGTCAATGCATTATCATAGTCTAATTGATAAACACATTTGACCATTGCATGGAAATGTAAACATGAATGCCGAGTTAATGTTCAAGCTTGAGTAAGATATGTCAGCTTTTAATTAGTTTTTTTTGTAGAAAAGAATATTATATTAAATCAATGCACCAATTACAGTGTAGTATCTATTGCATGAAAATCTATGTAATCTTATATGTGATGTAAAATCCAGAAAGGATCACTTTGAAACACTTTTAATAGGTGTTATTTTTAAAGAACAATTTTCCTCTTTTAAATATTAGCAAATAAGAATATTAAGTGAAGCTAATTACATGAATATTCAATTTTTAGAAAATAATATTTGCATAAGAATCCATTACAAGAATAAAACACATAGGCAGTTTTCAATTATCATCTCAGAGAAAGAAGTGAACTTTGTTAGTTTGCCTCTATTGCATTTTCCTCAGCTATGGAAGTGACCATAAATTAAAAGTACTTCTCTACTTCCTAAGTCCTATATTTTAAGGTACTCTGTGACTCTAATCAAAAGCAAGGAATGCTAAGATTACTACTACTACTGCTACTACTACTACTACTACTACTACTACTACTATTTCTAACGTATACTAATTTCCCATTTAGTTAAGTTTTTACTTACTATGATTCATCTATAACTATTAGTACAGTTCTTACTAGAAGTAATATACTTATATCAGCACTGTTCAAGAAAATATGTAATATCCTAATCTATTTAAGGAAAATATGTAATACCCTAATCTACTTAAAAAACTAATTAATACAATTCTTACTATTCCTAATATACATATTATACCTCATAACTCCTTAAGACAATATGAATATGTCTAATATATGTAAGAAATAACTATTTAATAAAATTCTTATGTTGTTCTTAACAGACTCCTGCAGAGGTCTCTTCCATGGGATCCTTATGAGTCATCGGTGAGCTCAGAATCTGGCAGTATTGGTGTCTTCAGCAACACTGAAGACATGAACACTTCAGCCATGATGCCAGTTAGCAGAACCATCAGGGATCTTAGAATTTGTGGTAGTGTTGGAGCCTTCAGCATTGGTGGAGTTGTGGGTGCTCGAAGCATAGAAACCCACGAGGGCACCAGAATCCGCAGCCTGGTTGAGCACAGTGTCCTCAAGGAGGTAGGAGACTCCAAACTGAATGATCAAGTCGCCTTCTTCAATGGTAACTTTAAGTTGTGCGCATTTGAAACTTTGTTGGGATTCCTCTGAAGTGCACAAGATCTCATTGGTATATTCAGTTGGCTCATCTTCCAGGTTAAGGCCAGCTTTGCTCAGAAGGAACAGGGGCACTTGTGATCATTGACAGAGGCTCTTGCCGAAGTTCCTTCCGTGGGATCCTTACACTGGTCCTCTGGTGTCCCAGAGAAGTCATTGGCACTGGCATCTTGCACCTGGACTGCCGACTCTAGCCTGAGCTTTTTGCGCTTAGGAGATCATTGGAAGAATTCTTGTTAGGAGCACTGTAAGCTGTTGGAATTGCCCTCACACGCAGGGGGTACTGGGTTGTGCGCAGGGCCTGGCACCAAAGGGAGAAGGCACCTGCTGGGAGACATTAGGACATACTTCCCACCTCTTCTGGGGGAGCCCGGGTTTGTAGCTTACCTGATTTGGGGGGCATATCTGGCCATGCTCCCTGTCTTCTCGAGGCTCGTTTGGACTACATGCAGCTCTAGGGGTAGCCTTCTTGCAGTATTCAGCATTTTCATCTCTCAGTATGGAGCTAAGCACTCTTGGTTTCAGGGCATTTTCGAGCTG
>PVKC010022827.1:0-17537 GCA_004027635.1 Crocidura indochinensis
GACAGAGCAAAGGCATAGACAAAACCAAGACATTTATATCCTGGCTGCAGAACTGAGATTATCAGAGTGAGAGAGAATTGGTGTGGAAAAAAGTGGGGGTTAAAGATATGCAGTATATCATGGTAAATGATTATTGGTGCTTTGGCAGTAGGTATAATAGGGAATATATATATATATATATATATATATATATATATAAAGGATATATATATCCTTTTATATATATATCCTTTTATATATATATATAAAGGATATCATTACTCCTAAAATAAATATCGTTGTAAATCAACTCAATTTTGGGGGGGTATTTGAAAGCTTTATTTATAACAACTCAATTTTTAAAAGCAATTAAATCAGGGCCATTACTGAGCAAGAGTCACCAGTTGCTACCTAGTCCCTAAGTACCTGGTGCTATGCAAGGTGCTTTCTATGCATGTGTTCATTCAAACCTCATGCATGCCTGGAAGGATGGTACCATGACTCATTTTGAAGATGAGAAAACTGAAAAATTTAAGTTATTGACTAGCTTTCTACAGGGTGTACCTTTAGTGAGTTGAAGTAATATATCCATTTGTCCACAAACACTACATATTTGCCTCAAAATCTTCCACATTATTATTGCACTTGTGCCGACCCTAAGCTAAATTTATTTTTCAATACTGTTCCTTTATTTATTCTGTCTTGATTTTATTTCTTTTTTTATTTTTTATCTTTTTGTGCAGCATTGTAGTCATAGTCTCACACTGGCAAGGAATATGCTCTACTGCTGAGCCACACCTCTAGCCTCTAAGGACTGTTTCTGTTAAAGCCACAGATTATTAATCTAACTGTCTGTCAAACAAACTAGACTCAGTCCCTCATTCTTGACTCTAGGAGTTCTGTGATTTCATATAAAAAATGAATTGGTGCCTAACACATTCTCATGGTGCCAGGGTTAAAATGACTGGAGAGGTTGCCAGTGGCTGTATGGTGCTTAAACACATTACTCACATCAGAGGCCTTGGCTTTAACACATTACCTAATAGGGACACTGCCTCCTCAAGTCACTGGCATCTATTTCAGAATGGAAATACAGTACCTTAGCAAATCAGCATGGATGATGCTTCAAAGCTAGAGATTATTAGGACCCCTATGTTAAGCACCCTGATTTTCAGTGTTTACCTCTGTAGGTAGGGAGCCTTGGTTCTTGAACTACAAGAAAGAGGCTGATATAGAGAAAAGACACTAAACCTGAAATCAAAAGACCTGAGTTCAAGGCCCTTGTTTGCTTTACTACTAGTCTTCTCTGAGTGCTGTGATGCAAGACATCCTCTGAAAAGTCAGTTGAAAATATCTACCACTGACTCTTTAGACACATGTAAAGTGTTTATTGCAAATCATTACTCTGAACCAGCCTGTGTTAAGCACAGACACAAGCTCTGAATTGTGTCTTCCTGAACTTTGAGTATAAAAAAGCAACCAAATCTTTTTGCATGAGTATTGCTGGACTCCTGGAACCAAAGACCATCTGGCAAAGGTTAATTGGTTAAATTTATTAATCAGGAAAAGATGAATTTCCACTTCTCAATTAAGTTTGCAAATATTGTATAACCTTATAGAGTGTATTTCTCCAAATTGATGTGTTCTTTTTTCATGTAATAATCAATTAGTGAGTGTTTCATTGCTTAATTAGCTCTGCATGCAAATTAATCTCTGCATTTGAAATTGCAAACCCAGCCTTGTAATGTTGGCTTGTTCCTAAGATAAATCAAATTACTGTTGCCCCAGCAAAGATTCCTTCTTGGTTTCAAAAATCACCTAAAAGCCAGCAGGTTCCTTTTGCCTCACGAGCTTAGGAGCTTAAGAAAGGATTTGGAATGTAATAGCTGGGCTAATTATATTTACTCATAGAAAAGATTGTCAGTTCTCATTTCTGTTCCTAGGCAAAACTGTCTATTAAATGATGAAATTATTTGACAGTAAAGTATCATTCCTAGAACTTGATATGACTTAGGAAAAAAGAAACATTTTTCCTGTTTACTAGATCAAAATAAAAACTGCTAGTTTCTGTTTTATTAAAGAATGGAGAACGTAGGGGGTGGGGGCTACCATATAGTACAGAGGTGTAAGGTGTCTTGTATGTGGTTAATCTAGGTTTAACCCCCAATGCCCCATATATATAAGCCCCCCAACCCCAGCCTGAGCATAGATCCAGGAGTATGACTTGAACACTACCAGATGTAGCCCCGATAAAGAAAACAAACATGAATGAACAAAAATGATGGAAAAATAAAGGAGGATCACTGTATGATCTTTCTGACTTTTCAACCCATAGGAATACCAACTACTTCAGTAATCCTCCTTAGACACAGCTAGGCAGAGTGACCTCTGGCCTTCTTCACATTACTCCCACCTAAGATGTCGAAATCTCCACACACCCACCGTGGTGCACGCTCATGGGCCAGATAAATTTTTTTGCGGGAGGGGGCACACACGGCGTCGCTCAGGGGGTTATTCCATGCTCTGTTCTCAGAAATTGCTCTTAGCTGGGGTACATATGAGATGCTGGGGTATCAAACCCACATTCATCCTAGGTCAGCCAATGCAAGGCAAACGCGCTACCCTGCTATTAGCCGTATGAGCAGACAATTCAAGTGTTCTCATCACCTGTAAAATGAGTAAAATAGTATTCCATCTCCTGACATAGCTGACTTTCCAATGCTGTAAGGCTAAACTAATGAAATATTTTTAAGAAGTATACAGTGCCTTTTGTTTTGATAGTTATCTTATTTATTTATTTATTTATTTATTTATTTATTTATTTATTTATTTATTTATAGAATCGTGCAAAAGCAGAAGCTGAGCAATTTCCTCCCTTTTGTAACCACCCATGTTGACAAGCCCGGGACTGGTTTTCAACACATCTAAATGCTGAGCGAGGCATATGAAGATGGATACAACCTTCCTTGAAATTCTGATACTTGTCCCTGAACTTACTTTGTCTGGGTTCCTTTAGGTAAATAAGATTTTCAGGGCAAGTGAAATCTTATCTTTGAAGAGTCTAAAGCAGGGGTCTTCAAACTATGGCCCGCGGGCCACATACTGTATTTGTTCCGTTTTTGTTTCTTCACTTCAAAATAAGATATATGCAGTGTGCATAGGAATTTGTTCGTAGTTTTTGTTTTTACTATAGTCTGGCCTCCAACGATCCGAGGGACAGTGAAGTGGCCCACTGTTTAAAAAGTTTGAGGACCCCCGGTCTAAAGTCTTGAAGCCATTAGTACAGGCTAGGGAAACAATTAAAACCTATATAGTCCTGGTTTCTGTTGTTAATTTGTAAACATGGTTATTGGACACAAATGGAAGCCCACTAACCCTGGACCACTAGAGTTGTGGTTGCCTTCTACTTTGCAGTTCTTTCTCTAGCTCAGCCAATTAACAAGTGACTTACTCACTTTGGCCATGTCCTATAGGCCAGCCTAGAACCTGTGAGAGAAAATATCCTGAAGAAGGATCATATATTCCTCCACTTTCTCTCTAGAATTTCATAGCAGCTTCTTCAACTCAATTTATAAACAACACCTGAATGACCCTGAACTTGACTCTTAACTGCTAGAACACTGAACTGTGTAAGCAGCCATGAGATTTCTGTTTCTCCAGTATCACACTGTATACACCAATATCTCTGGTGGGATACCACAATTCTGGAATACCTCTCACTTCTTTTTATGTTTTAATCACTCAGTCACCCCACAGGAATAAATCAAAAAGATCCACATTAGGAAAAAAGTCACAGTGAGTTAGATATATAATGGATAAGCAAGCCTAAGTAGTAAAGATAACATACCTAGAGGTCTCTAACAATGTCAACTTGCTCTATAACCTCTTAGGTAATGACTTCATGGATACCATAATGCAGATGTTTAATGAGTTCAAAGAAACAATGGATCAATTAGTCAGTAAAGCTCAAGAAATTATGAGGTAGAACTGAGAAAACTAAGTACAGAAGCAATAAGACTAAAGAGTATGGTAGTTAAATCCACAACTCAATGGGTAGTTAGATTGTATAGGGCACTGGACTTGCAAATGAACAACAACCTGAGATTTATGCCTGGCACCATATGTGAACTCTGGGACCAACAGGGTTGATCCAACAGTTGATCATTGAGCAATGGAACTAAAGGGAAGTCAATGAGAGTCTTCAAAAGAAGAGTAGTGACAGCTGAGAAAAATGGTGAGCACTAAGAAGGAATTCAGAAAAGTTCAAGAAACCAACAGAAATGGGAAAAAGTATGAAAAGAACTGAACAGCACAGAAACCTATGGTATGAATTTAATGGAAATAATATAAAATCACAGGAGTCTTTGGAGAACAGATATGTAAAACTGACTATGTCAACAAAAGAAAAGACTGTGTCAATAAAATCATTGATACGGATTTTCCAAATTTGAGGAGTACATCTACGAGTTCAAAAAGCCCAAAGCGGTCCAGTTAGAATAGATTCAAATAGATACATGGATCTCAAAGTTGATATCTCTTGGGCACCTCTCAAAGTGCAAAATCAAATTGTAAGTGGAAAATTGAAGTCCAAACTTCCTCAAGATACATTCAAGAGAATATTCAGTCTTATTTTGGAGAAATGTTCAGGTCCAGAGACATGACCAAAAAGCACCTGAATCTCCTCTCACACTAAAAGGACTATCAAAAAGTCTTCTTAAGACTGCAGTGGTCAATATTCAAAAACAGGAGCGATCAAAGGTAACCACCAACTTTTCTCAAGTCACCATGTAATTTAGGTTCCAAGTGGGAACTGTCATCATAGATGGAAGTAAAATTCCCTAAACAGGAATTCTTCTTTCCCTCAAGACCCACATCAGTCTGCTCAGTACAACTTTTGCTCAATATAAACTTACAAGGAGAGAAAGGAATAAAGGAATAGTGAACCCATGACTAGCTAAAAAATAATGAATAAATAGTAAAAGAATGGATGAAAAAATTAATGAAGAAAGTTACTGAGCAAAGGGAAGAGGGGCTGATCCCAGACAAGAAGCCAAACTTTACTTCATACATCTTCCTCCTTTTGGCCCTCAACAGATGCTCTCTCTTTATATTTGGGAACCATAGAAGAATGAAGTTGTCTTGGGTTACCTCTACAAATCCCTTTCTTAAAGGTGCAAAATGTGTGATCAAGTTATTGAAGCATTTATATCACACTTGTTTATACTCCATATGAGATCACAGAGTATTTCTAAATCAGAGTATCTGTACATTCTGAAGTACATAATCTTCACATGCCTGTACCAGTATTAGGATAGTACTTCCTTCACAGGACCAGAATTTCTGCAAACTATTCATAGCCTCCATGACTGCTTTGATAATCCAGTCACTGTTATCAGGTGTGGATAGGTGTCCCCTACTCTGGGTTTCCACAACCTAGTAATTATGCTCTACTGCAATGCTTGCAAGTAACAAGGAGATTTTGACAAAGAAAGTAATAAATTGATGTCTTGCTTTAGTGAAGGTACTATCCAGACTATCACCATGTAGGGCTATTAGCAGCATACATTTAGGATCTTTTCTGCAAAAATGATAAATGGCTTTTCAATTTCATTACATTAATCTGTGGACCTGCCTTTATTCAGGACCACATTGTTTTAAGAATTAGCACTACTTTGCAGTACAATTTGAAGTTGAAGGAAAGTGACGCCTCCCATCATTTTTCTCTCAGATGAACACTGGCAATAAGTAGTGGTAGTGGTATTCCATATGAATTTCAAGAGTGTGTGATCTATGCCTTTGAATAATGCCATGAACTTCTTTATAGGGATTAAATTGAACCTGTATAATTCTTTGAGTATATCCTCACTTTGATTCTGTTAATTCTTCAAATCCCTGAGCAAGGTATGTGTTTTCATATTTTTGTTTCCTCTGTTATTTCTTGAAGTAAGATTTTATAGTTTCCTTTTTTCTTTTTTGGGGAGGGAGAGAGTGGGGAGAAAGGGAGAGAGGCAGAAGGAGAGAGAGGGAGGAAGAGAGGAGGAGAGAGAAGAAGAGAGAGGAGGAGGAGAAGGAGAGGGAAGGTGAGAGAGGGAAAGGAGAGAGAAAGGAGTGACAGGAAGAGAAAGGGAGTAGGGTAGGGAGAGAGTGGAGAAGGAGAGAGAGGGAGTGAAAGTGGAAAGAGGGAGAGAGATAGGGAGTGAGATGGGGAGGTAAGAGAAGAAGAGAGAAAGAGGGAGAGGAAGAGAGGAAAAGGAGAGAGGAGGAAGAGGAAGAGAGGGGTGAGGGAGAGAGGGAGAAGAAGAGAGGGAAAGGGAGAGAGAAACAGAGAGGGAGGAAGGGAGGGAGAGAGGAGAGAGAAAAAGGGAGAGAAAGAGAGTTTTTCAGATTTTTTAGTTTTCTTGCATAGTCCTTTGACCTATACAAAGAAACTTACCTAAAAGTGATTTCTAGAAACTGATTATCTGAGGCACAATTCTGAATGTAATTTTTTAGAAATATCTCTTATGTATCAATATTTGAATTTAGGAGCTCCATAGACTTTTCCATGTTGATTTTGCAGAATGTCATTTACTACACAAATATATTGTAATGGAAGAGAATTAAAAATTCAGAGACAAGCCCTCAATTTTTTGTCAGAACTCTCTATGGTGTTGAAGATAGAGGCATCTTCATGAATGAAACACGACTGACCAGGCAAGAGGAATCTAAGATAATTCAATAGAACACTAAATTTGGAAGCTTCTTCACCTCAAAGAAAATTATAGACATAATATTAAAAAAACGCAGAATGTGATATTTTTAAATCACTCATATAAAATAGGGTTAATGTCCATGATATATAAAACACTGGTAGAACTTTACAAGATAAAAATTCCAAGCTTACAACAGTCCCAAGAAACTAAGGCAGGCAGATATACTGCCAGCAGGTTTCTTGTTGTGACTCAGAAAAACAATTTTTATCCGAAGTTAATGCACCTTCAGGGAATAGCACCATAAAATGTTAGGAAAATTTCTGGCAGTAAAGATCCCAAGAAACTTAGGCAGACAGAAAGACCAAAATCAGTGTCTTTCTTTTGACTCAGAAAAGCCATTTTCACCCCAGGCCATTGTGCACCAAGAAGAACAAATCCTCTCTGCTTCATTTCATAGCCACTCATTTCTTTTAGTCAATGTATTATATAAAACATATATAAAACACCACCATACTGAAAGGTCACCATGGAAAAACAACAAAAAAACCCACCACGCTTAGTGAATGAAGATGATAGTTCTAAAGTCCCAACTAGTATCAGTCATCTATATAGCCTCTCTGATAAGGCATGAAAGAGGAAATTTGAGGGTGGTGAAAAACTCAAGGAAGTCATGGAATAGATAATCAATAAGACTTAGGAGAATATGAGGGTAGAAATGAGAAAATATCAAACAGAAATGACAACTGAAAAATTTGGTGGGTGAAATGAAAACTCACTGGATGGCCTGATCAGCAGAGCAACAACTACTGAGGACAAAAATCAGTGAGATTGAAAATGAGCTACATAATACCTTCAAGATAACAGCAGAAAATGAAAAAGCAACTTAAAATAAACAAATAGAATATGGAAAATTTTCAAAAAATAAATGAACAATAGAGAATAGAACTTTAGAATAAATTCAATACATACAACATAAGAATCACTGGGGTCCCAGAGAACATGAATAAAATCCTTACAAAAAAGCAACAGTCAGTACATCAATGCTGAAAAGTTTCCAGAGCTAAGAGTGGATGCACCCATATCCTGGATGCCTGAAGATTGTCAGATAAAAGAGAACCAAATGAAAACATCCAATTCACTTCCAAGTCACAATGATGAAAATCATACAGATAGAATGCTGACACACCAGATCAGAAAAGGAAATTAAATATAAAAGAGTATCTTGAAAATTTAAGGCACATTTATTACTAGCAATCTTGCCAGCCCAAAAGCAGTAGTGGAATATAGTTTTTTTTTAAATCAACAAAATGAATGCTCACCAGGAATACTTTGACCAGCCAGTCAATATCTCATTCAGGTTTGAAGAAAGGATACACAGCTTCATGTATAACAAAAGCTCAGAAAAGACACAAAAACAACTTTAAAAGAACTGAAGGTGGCACTTTAAGGCAAGAGAAACCCCACAAACACATAAAACTTTTACAAAAAGATGCCACAATAGTCCATGAGAATAATTTTTCTCAAGGTCAATGGACTATAAATACATGAATTAAGAGACACAGAGTGACAAAATGATCAGAAAATTGAATCCATGTTCTGCTGCCTGCAAGAAACATATTTGAATCAACAACAAAAGAGGTGAGAGCCCAATACTATGAAAATTTCAAAACATATAAGAAGCTGAAAAAAATCTACTAAAATGGAAAAACATTCCATGCTAACATTCCATGGATCAGAAGAATCTATGTTATCAAAATGACCATCTTACTTAAACTACTATAGATTCAATGAAATCTCTATCCAAATTTAGACAACATTTTTAAAAGACTTAGAAAAATCAATTGTAAATTTTGTTGGAGCCATAAAAGACTTAGGATAAAAAAAACCATATTTAAAAACAAGAAACTGGGAGGCATTTAATTACCTAACTTGAAGCCTTATTACAAAGCTATCAATTGTGACCAAAACGGTATTGGAACAAACACAGACCTTCAAACAAGTAGGTCAGAATAGAATATTCAGTAACAAACCTTCGTGTATATGGTCAATTGGGTTTTTACAAAAAAGTCAAGAACATGGTTCTGTCCTAGATTCTGAACAAAAACCAAGACCACTAATTACAGAAGACTGATTACAACAACAGTGATGGAACAAAACTCCTAGAACCATAATGAAAAACTCTCTCCTAGCCTTCAACCTATGACCTACACAAATAAAAAGATAACAGCTACAGAGACAGGATATCATCATGCACATCTGAATGGAAAGTTTCCTGGCACCATAAAAAAAACCTTGAGGTGTGCAAATGAGAGAGCGTGGAGTCAGTAGTTGTTACCATGGCAGTATGCTTCAAGGGTGGAGAAACCCTGTATCTCTGAGTGCACTAGGTGTGGCCTCAAAATAAAAATCATGGGGAGAGGAAATGAACAGACACTTCTCTGAGGAAAACCAATAGATGGCCTAAAGGCACATGTATATCATCATTTATAATTAGGAAAATCCAGATCAAGACAATGAAATACCATCTTAAACCCATGAGGATAGCGCATATAAAAGACATTGGGAACAATTTGTGTTGGCAGGGATATGGCGAAAAAGAAATCTCATCCACCGCTGGTTGGAATGCCACTTGATCCAAACTCAATGGAAAACAGTGTGGAGAGTTCTCAATAAACTAAGAATCAATTTGCCATTTGACCCAGCAATCTTGATTTTGGAATCTATCTCCAGGACAGATAAAAATTTATCCTAAAGGATGTATGCACACCGCTATTCATTGCAGCACTTAGCATAATAGCTAAGAGTTGTAATCAACCTAGATGTTCAACAGCAGATGAGTAAATAATGACTATGTGGTACATATATACAATGGAATACCGCATAGCTATAAATTGATACAATCATGCAATTTACTGCAACATGGACGGAGCTGAAAGATATTATGTTAAATGAAGTAAGCCAGGAAAATAAGGGTAAATACAGAATTGTATCACTTATATGTGGTATTTAAAATAACTACATGAAGAAATGCAATGGGGGTTGTTGAAAATATCCCAGGCCCTAAGGTATAGTAGTGAGGATAACAAAAGAAATTGGGTGGAGGAAGAGAAACGCACATATGAAAGGACAGGGTACTAGGGCCAAGGAGTCTCAGGAGCATTGGTGTTTTAATAAGGAACATAATTAAATATTCAAGCAAGAGTCAGTAACAATGAAATCAATGAGACTCAAAACTTAACTACCAAAATTAAAATGTTATGCTGGTAGACTGTGCTTGGGGTCCGGAGTGGTGAAAACATTGGTGGAGGGATGTTGACACTAGTGGTGGGATTGGTCCTGAAACATTTATATCTGAAACCCAACTATAGATAACTTTGTAAATCACAATGTTTTAAATTAAAAAATGTTTTAAAGAACTAGTAAAGGACTATAGAAGAGATAATACAAGTGGTAAGGCTTTTTGTTGTTGTTGTTGCTGTGAATGTATCATGTTAGATTCTTTGCAACAAAGAGCAAAACCAGGAGCTATCCCTGAACACAAAACCAAGATACATGACCTTTTATTAAAGTAAGTTAAATTTTAAAAGACTTATTGAACTGTTTTTGCTTGTAAAACTTGATGCCCAAACTACTTAGTGGTTCAAACTCACAAATGTCAATCTCCAGTATCTGTGAACTAGGGATGCAATGAGAAGCAATGAAAGCAATGAGGTGGCTCTGACTCAAATCCTAGAGGCTAGAATCAAGGAGTTGATACAGTTTTTTGTGTACAATTCTGGGTTCACTTAGTGTCCAGCATATCTGCATCTTACCTCAGACTTCCTTGGGCTCCCACACTGATGGTTCAGTAAAGAGACTGGGGACAAGCCAAAGAAAAGTTCCTGCCTTGGACCCTTGTCCCTTCCATACCTTCTAGGTGTGAAGTCCTGAGTTCAATTCATAGCCTACCCACCACAAAATTAAGTTAAAAAAGGAATATAAAGTAAATAAAATTATAATATTTGTTAATCATTTTTTAGATATTTTTGTGTCATTGCCAGATTCTACTATTCAGAAGTGAGTCTCTAGCCTAACCAAACAGGAGGGCTTGTGACAGAACGACGTGAGGAGGTTCTATGACAGAGGAATGTGAAGACCTGGCTGGATTTCCTGGTACCCTTGAGAGTCTGCCTCCCAGAGGAGCCTCTGTCTTCCTTCCCCGACCCATATTTCCCATTTCCTTGTTTCTAAAGTTATTGAATGGTGCCTTTCATGAGTAAATAAGCTCCAGAAAGGCAGAAACCACTAGCCTAGTGCCAGGCTCCTTAAAGCGGCTTAATGAATAAACAGAGCAAAAGCACTGTGACCCCATGGGGCATAGAACAGGACAAGAACCAGCTCAGTTCTCCTGGAAGATATACAAGGTGTCCAAGCTGAGGAATGGACACAGCAGTCCATGTTTTCAAAGTTATGCTTTTTCAAATCTCACAGAGTACTGTTCTCTTGCAAAAGGACTGAGAAAATTTCCAATTTCTGTAGAAGAATTTGTTTTGCCTGCTGGGCCCCTGTCATAATTTCCTTTCATGCCAACTCATCCCTCTGTTTTGAGGGGCAAGGAGGTGGCAT
Organism: Crocidura indochinensis; assembly: GCA_004027635.1. NCBI lineage: Eukaryota > Metazoa > Chordata > Mammalia > Eulipotyphla > Soricidae > Crocidura > Crocidura indochinensis. The sequence goes on from PVKC010022827.1 coordinate 11,277, forward strand.
AAAGGCACAGACAGTAGAAGGAGAAAAGTTCTACAGGGCACAATAATCCTCTGAACAGTTTTGACAAGTAGATTGGCCAGGGGCTTGAGCACTGGCTGTCTGCTGCCCACTGCCCTGTTTGACGAATTGTTTGCCAGAAAGCCTGGCCAGCGGGAGCTTTGACCTTGGAGAGAGCATGCGATCTGTCTTCATGGAAACACACTGTCATGAGCACATGTCTCAATTTTTCCAGGGAAGGTACTGAGGCTGCACAGCAGAGATCTTTGGGAACAGCTAAGGAGGAAAAATGTGCAGCCCTTTCTGAGCATGAAAAAGTCATTGTTAACCCAGACAGTGACCATGGAAAGCGGGAGGGAGAGCGGTGCTCTTCTTTCAAATGACAGAGAGGTTTCAGCAAGGCAAGCTACTATCTTTTTCCTCAGGGAATTAAGAGGTCTCTGCCCCTCCTATCTACCATGACTAGGCAGACTCTCATTTTTCAATAAGGACCCGGGTAGAGAAATTTTAGGGTGACATCTGAGTCTCTCACAAAGTCCCACTATCCTGAAGATCATAGGGGTCACACCCTTGGGCCTAGGGTGGGTGATAAATCAGATGTTCCATGGTCTTTCTGAATGCCAGGCATCACCATTTTCCTCTGTCTGTGCTGACAGCTCCAAGAGAGATTTATCTGTCAGGATCTGGACTGGTGCAGAAGCAGCCACTCATGAATCTGGAAGAAAGGCATTGACTGAAGCCCAGGTGTGCTTATTAAAGGAGAGAAAGGACAGGAAGAAGAGCTCAGAGCTCCTGCAGAGCCTCTGTGTGAGTGACACAGGATAGGGATATTATGGGATGGCTGGGCCCAGCTATTTTGAGATGAATTGGACAAATAGATAGTGTTCATGGAGAGAAAATAAAAGTCAGAGGCTCTCTGAGAAGCTGACTGTGGGCAACTGGTAGGCATTTGCCAGGGAAGGGAGAGGAAGGTGAGGGCTTCTGAGGGGTCTTATCTCTATGTGTGTGCTAGCCACAGCCACTTTGGGGACATTAAACTTCATAAAGCTCAAGATCCAGCTATGAGATTTTCAAGATTGATATTCTGTGCATTTTTTGTCATTTATGGTAGATCTAGACACAGTAGCCCACAAATCCAGCTCTAAATCATACCAATTATACTTTAATTCCATACAGAATAAAATTAAAAGAATTAAAGCGAACTCAGCAAAGACATACCAGCCTATGGGTCCAAGTGAACCAGAAGAAATGAGAAACCATGCCTAGAGAACTTGCGAAGGGGATACAAAAAGGAATGGAGAGTATCCCAAACTCTACGTGAATAGAATGTCAAACACTTATCAAGAATTACCCTAACAGTTGGTAATTACCAAATCTTATCAAAATCATAAGTATAGCTAAAAATACTATCTTAGATATGAATATATATTCATATATATGAAAAAGATGAATGTATAGACAGGATATAGAATAACTATGAATTTTAAAAGTTCTGCTTTTCTGGATAATTATGTCTAAACTAATATGCATATCACCACAAGGTGATAGGGAACTTGTTCCTTCTACTAAATTCTAAAAAAATATTTTTTTAATTTCTTCCAAAATAACAATCAAATTTAAGCCTGTACTTATCAAGGAGTTAGGCTGGAAGGTAGTAGAGAACTTAATAACATTGGCATAGGAAGTTGACACTGGTAATTGTACTGCCATAGAATGCCTAAAATAACTTTGTAATCAAGAAGGTTTAAAAAATTAATATTTTTATTTCTTGAAGGAGGGCAACTCATGACTTCTATAAAGGCTCAAGATGAAAGTAATTAAAGATCTGTGAACAATAGTTAATTATTTATTAATATTGCAAAAGGAAAGGACAATTTGAAGACAACCACCTTTAGTAATAGTATCAAATGAATTCCATTAGTATGTATTACTCTTTCCTTCCTTAAAACTTCAGGAATTGATATATTATAGCAAAACTAGGTTTATAAGGTTGCATATTTTGCAATGTTCTATGAATTGAGAAAGGTTTGGAATGCAATTGTACTCAAATGTTACCAATACACAGTTGTTGATCTGTGAATATGAGCTAGTCAATATAGTATGTCAAGAACAGCCATATTTTATACCTCCATATTATCTTTCTATATTTGAAATATAACCAACTAACTATGCTTTGCTTACTCACTAAGAATGTTAAGGTCTTATAAGAATAAAAGATGATTCGATAACCAGAGCAATAGTACAGTGGGAGGCATTTGCCTTCCATTCAGTGTACCCTAGCTCCAAGTGCAGAGGCAAGATTAGTCCCTGAACACCACTGGTTGTGACCCCCTGAACCCCCCCAAAATAAACATGAGTCAATGCAAATTCTGCCCATTAGCAACATTGGTTATTTCTGTCTTGGAATCCTGATGCTTTTTAAAATTATTTTTAATAAATTATTTAATTGAATTACTGTGAATACACAGTTACAAAGTTGTCTATGACTTGATTTTATTCATATAATGTCCAATACTCATCCTTAATCAGTGCACATTTCCCACCACCAATGCTCCCCTTGCCCTCTCCCTTGCTTGCCTCTGTGGCAGACATTTTTCTTCTCTTTCTTTTTTACTCTTTTAGCCAGAATTTAGAAACAATTCTAGGGCCTGAGAACAGATGAGTGGATAAAAAACTGTGGTGAATCCACACAATGGCATACTACACAGCTGTTAGAAAAAAATGAAGTCATGAAATTTGCTTATACATGGATGATATGGAGAGTATTTTGCTGAGAAATGAGTCAGAGGGCTCGATATAGAATGATCACACTCATGTGTGGGAGATAAAAAGATAATATGGTACTAATATCCAGAGACAATAGAGACAAAGGCCAAGAGGACCAACTTATGGGAGGAATATTGTTACAAATATTGGGGGATTCAGTTAGGCTAGAGAAAGAACTACCATGAAAATAAAGTTGGAAATGATCACTTTGGACAAGAACTGGGTGCTGAAAGGAGATCTGAAAGGAGATAAAGTGATATGCATGATACTCCTTCAGTAACAATATTGGGATCCTAAAATCTTAAATTGAATAATGGTACATTTATCTTCTAATAAGGTCTTGGATAGAGAGTAAAGGGGAGATAAGGGAGCAAAAACAATATTGACCTAGATGAATAGATCTCCTCCTGAAAATTGCATAGATGAGTTATAAATGAGTTCTAAGATGCATAAAAATATACTGTTCAAAGTAGTAGCTAGAGTGAGAGAAGAGTAAGGAGATGTTATTCCAGTCTAGGTCAGAACTTCATAACCTCCCAACATCCATAACACACACATAAACACATATCCTCATTTATTTTTATTTTTGATATTCTGTAGTTCATAATACTATTAATAATAATTTCTTGTGTCCAGAGTGGTGGCACAGCAGTAGGGCATTTGCCTTGCACGTGCTAACCTGGGACGGATGATGATTTGATCCCAAGTATTCCATATGGTCCCACAAGCCAAGAGCAATTAATTTCTGAGCACATAGCCAGGAGTAACCCCTGAGTGTCACCGGGTGTTCCCCAAAAGCCAAAAAAAATATAAAGAGAGAGAGAGAAAGATTTCTAATGCACATAATTCTAATGCCACACTCATTACCCATGTACCTATATCCCTACTCTAAGTATTCCAAAACCCTTACGTCCGCTTTTTCAAAGTAAGTAGTTACTTAATCTTCACATATACTTATTCCACTGAATGACTATAAATAGTCACTGGCCTGCTAAAAGAAAGGTCTTCAGATCATTCTTTGTGATGTGCTCCAATCTCTTATTCGAATGCTATTGGGTGAACAGTTTCTCCAATTCCATGAGTAGCCTTTGTAACCTAGTCAATATTTCCTTTGATGTACAAAACCTTCTGAGTTTGATGTAGTCCAATTTGTTTATATGCTTCCACTTGCTTGGCCAGTAGTATTTCACCCTTGAAGATGACTTTAGCTTCAATGTTTTGGAGTAGTCTGCCTACATTTTCTCTATGTGCCTTATGGTTTCAGATCTGATATCCAGGTCTTTAATTCATTTTGATTTGACCTTTGTGCATTGTGTTAAGGAGAAATCTGAATTTGGATTTTTTTTGCATGTAGTTGACCAACTTTTTCAGCCCTACTTATTGAAAAGACTTTCTTTGTTTCAATTTGTATTTATTGCTTCTTTATCAAAATTATTTATTGATAAAGCCTTGGGTTTAACTCTGGATACTCAAGCCTATTCTATTGATCTAAGGGTCTGTCTTTATTTCAATACCATGCTGTTCTAATGATTATTGCTTTATCATATGGTTTAAAGTTGTGAAAAGCCATCCTTCCTTTTTTATTTGTGAAAGTTTGCTTTAGCTATTCATGGATGTTTATTCTCCATATGAATTTTAGAAGCACCTGATTCACATTTTCAAAAAATGTAATGGGGATTTTTATAGGGATTGTATTCAATCTGTACAATATTTTAGGAAATATTGACATTTTAATTATGCTAATTCCCAAAATCCATGACCTGATTATATGTCTCCATTTTCTTCTGTAGCAATGTTTTGTAGTTTCCTTTATATAGCTTTTACCTCTTTAGTTTAGTTGACTCCAAGATCCTTCATGTCTTTAGTCAAGTTGACTCCAAGATATTTGAGTTTGTGTGGCACTAATGTGAATTGGGTTGTTTTCTTAATGTCCATGTCTTCCCTCTAACTATTGATATATAAAAAGGCCATTGGTTTTTGTGTGTTAGTTTTGATGCCTGCCACATTACTCTATGAATCTGTTTTTTCTAGAAGCTTTTTGGTAGAGTCTTTAGGGTTTTCTAATTAGAGTATCATGTCATCTACAAACAGTGAGAGCTTGACTTCTTCCTTTTCCTATCTGCACTCCCTTGATATCTTTTTCTTGCCTAATCGCTATAGCAAGTACTTCCAGTGCTATGTTGAATAGGAGTTTTGAGAGAGGATAGCCTTGTCTTGTACCAGAAATTAGAGAAAAGACGTTTAGTTTTTCTCCATTGAGGATAATATTTGCCATTGGCTTGTGGTAGGTGGCTTTAACTAGATTGAGAAAGTTTCTTTTCATTTCCATCTTGCTGAAAGTTATTTTTTTATCAAGAATGGGTGATGGGCCTTATCAAATGCTTTCTCTGCGTTTATTGATATGATCGTGTAATTTTCATTTTTCTTGTTGTTGATGTTGTGTATCATGTTGATAGATTTATGAATGTTAAACCATCCTTGAATTCCTGGGATGAAACCGAATTGATCGTAGTGGATGATCTTCTTAATAGGGCATTGAATCCTATTTGCCAGGGTTTTGTTGAGAATCTATGCATTGGTCTGTAATTTTTTTTGGCAGCATTTCTGTCTGGTTTTGTTATCGAGGTGATGTTGGCTTCATAAAAGCTGTTTGAAAGTATACCCATTTTTCCAATTTCGTGAAAGAGCCTGGCCAGGATTGGTAGTAGTTCCTCTTGAAAGGTTTGAAAGAATTCATTAGTGAATTCATCTGGGCCTGGGCTTTTGATTTTGGGCAGACATGTGATTACTGTTGTAATTTCCTCAATAGTGATGGGGGTGTTTAGATATGCTACATCCTCCTTTTTCAACGATGGATGGTTATAAGAGTCCAAGAATTTATCCATTTCTTCCAGGTTCTCATGTTTAGTGGCATAGTGCTCCACATCACTAATCATCAGAGAGATGCAGATCAAAACAACTATGAGGTATCATCTCACACCACAGAGATTGGAGCACATCACAAAGAATGAGAACAAGCAGTACTGGTGGGGATATGGAGAGAAAGGAACTTTTATTCACTGCTGGTGGTAATGCTGTCTAGTCCAGCCTTTCTGGGAAGCAATATGAAGATTCCTCCAAAAACTGGAAATTGAACCCTTATTGGATCCAGCTATATCATGCCTAAGAATATACCCTAGGGACGCAAAAATTCAATACAAAAATCCTTTCCTCACACCTAAAATCATTGCAGCGCTGTGTACAATAACCAGACTCTGGAAACAACCAAGATGCCCTACAACAGATGAATAGTTAAAGAAACTGTGCTACATTTACACAATGGAATATTATGCAGCCATCAAGAGAGAAATTTTCCTATGCATGGATGTACATGGAATATACTATGCTGAGTGAAATAAATCAGAGGGAGAGAGGTAGACACAGAATAGTCTCACTAATCTATGGGTTTTAAGAAAAATAAAAGCCATTTTACAATAATTCTCAGAGAAAAAAGAGATC
>PVKC010022828.1:0-17530 GCA_004027635.1 Crocidura indochinensis
GAGGGAGGGAGGGAGGGAGGGAGGGAAGCTGCCTCTCAGAACCCCAGGACTCTGGCTCACCACTTGCAGGCTGCTCCTGAGGGCAGACCACAGCCCTGTCTCTCCAACCCAATGAGGGAAGGAGAGAAGCACAGAGTTGTCCACTGCCACTGTGTCTCCGCTCAGGTAACCTCCTCCACAGCACACAGGGTCACCTTCCAGACAAGCATAGTAAGTCTTGGACTTGGGACACATGTGCTTGATTTATCAGCAAACATGAGCAACTGGAAACTTACCTACCAAAAGTCAACTCATTTGCATTCCCATGCCCACCCCCAGTACACACATGCAGCATAAAAAAAGTTCCTTCACTGATACATTTAACTCTCCCACCCCCGTCCCACTCAGCTATTTGCCAAGCCCTCTTCCCCTCTCTCTCCCTCCTTCCTTACTTTCTTCCTCCCTCTTTAATTACTTCCTCTTGGCCTCCCTCCTTCCACCCTTGAAGACATCCTTTCTCCCTCCCTCACTCTTTCTCCCATCAATCCTTCCTCCATCCCTCCATCCCTTCTTACTTCCTACCTCCCTCTTCCCTACATCCCTACCTCCCTACCTCCCTACCTCCCTTCCTTCACTCTTCTTTCCTCACTCATTTTCTTCCTCATTTTCTTCCCTTCTTCCTTTCCTACCTTCTTCCTTCTTCCCTCCCTCCCTTCCTTCTTTCCTTCCCTTCTTCATTTCCTCCTTCCCTCCCTTCCTCCCTCCCTTCTTTCCTTTCTCCTTCCTTCATTCTTCCTTCTTGGAGCAAGGTAACTCAGGCCCTCAATACCTGCTGGCAGAAGGGAGAGCACTGTCCACATCCAGGCTGTCACTGTCCCTACAGCTCCCTGAGTTGCCCGTAGCCTCCCCAGTGCCCTGAGGATTCCTGGGTCTTGGAGACTATGCTGTGATTTGGGGGATCCTTCATTCAGGGCCCCCCACCAGCCTGATCCTTCTTCCCCATAGGAGCACCAGGGCAAGAAGAAGTCCAGGAATTGGAGGTGTGGGAGCAGTACACTGTGCCTGGAGCAGGGATGTCTGTGGCATCACAGTAACCCTCACAAGCATGGGGCACTGAGGACACAGCTCACAAGGCAGGGACTGATGCTTGGGGGGTGGGAGTACTGATCAATGAGGCAAGGAGCAGGCACGGGCAGCAGAAACACCAGCACAGGTGCTGGATTCACATATTACTTGTAGGTACACATCAGCACATGCATCCCAGGACTCCTGCTGAGAGCAGGAGCTCTCATGTCCACAGAAGGAGGCCGTGGAGAGGGCCTAGTGCTCAGGCTCAAACCCAGGACCTCATCACACCCAATCCCCATGGGGAGATGATCCAGCTTCTGCTGCGGACACTTGGGAAGGGGGTACAAACCCCAGGCAAGGCATCAAAGCAGCTGAACCTGTGGGCACTGAGTGAGAAGTGGAGTCAGGTTTCCCAGGAAGCAGCCCCGCTCCAGCCCGAGGGGCTCTAATCAATAGACAATGTTTCTATCACCGCTGAAAGTTAATTATTCAGTGTCAAACATGCTCATACTTCATTGCCAGGGTGGCCCCTCTCAGGACAGTGGAGATCCTGGGCAGGCCTCTGAAGGAAACTGAGGCCCAGAGAGGGCACAGGTCTCTCATGTGCAGGGCCATCTCTGGCCCCCAGCTCCAATCCAGGCAGCCACTTTTAGAAGCAAGGACAGAGCAGGGCCAGGCCGGGCCTGTGTCACAGACACTACCGTGTCCCCAAGGCCCTTTGTCAGGAGATGGGGCTACATGTCCCCAAGCTTAGTCCCTGCCTGGATGCTATCCTCACATCCAGCCACTGGCCCAATTGGGGAGACATTTCTGAGTGCACAAAGGGCACACAGACCCTAACTACCCAGTGCCTTCTAGGTTCAGTGCCTGGGGTGGGAGATGTTCAGCCTGTTAAGGATAGAACATGTTCTCCTCTGGACATGGAGATCCAGTAATGCAGTGGATTCACAAATTCACTCATTGCTCCCTTGATTGACTCATTCCTTGTCTTCTTGGTGGCCTTATTCATTCATTCATTTACCATTCCCGTTTATCTGTTTAACCATTTATCTGTGCATTCAGTCAAGCTTCATGGAGCCACTGGACAGTCTCACTGGCCTGGGCCCTGGGCCTGAGGCCAAGAGAGAGGAGATAAGGTTCTGTGGCCATGGCACAGAGACAGATCTGGATGAGAGTCAGGGATTGGGGAAGATAAGACCATGAGTATTGGATCCTACCTTATTCAGGATTCGTTCTCCACCCCAGGGTGTGATCTGTTGTTGGATTACTGAGTACCAACTTACTCAGTATTTGTTCTTCACCCTTGGGTGTGGTCTGGTTCTCAGGAAGGTATTGCATTCTCCTGTCTTTCCCCACTAAATTACCTGCCTCTGAGAAGTGAAAAATTATGTGTTGGAATTCCTGAACCTGTTTTTAACCCCTTTTCACTGTGTGGATTATTTCCTGCATTGACATTTGCTTCCAGACCTGCATCTCTCCTGGTCCTGGTTCTGTAGCCTGAGGCTTCCTTCTCACTTGAGGAGGAGTAGGAGTCCACACACAGGACAGTGGGAGGAAGAAGGACTGAGAAGGTGCAGTGAAGGGCCTGGGCCTGGGGCAGGTAAGCCCTTAACTGGCTGACACTGGGCCCTTAACTTCCTACCCCATTCCTGAGGGTCCATCCACTCCTAACTTCTGCCTCTGTCTCCCTTGTCCCTGCCGGTAGGGTCATCCTGCAGAGAACCCGGGCAAGCTGTGCACCCCACTGGATGGGGAGGGAGTTGGGGAGCCATGAATTAATAAAATGCTTCCCTCAGTTATGGAGGGAAGATTCAGGCCCATCTGAGCCTCTTGTGTCCACAGCAAGTGTGACCACAGAGCCCTGTATCTGGGAGAGGAGATGGGGTGACTGAGAAAAGCCTCCCTCTAGCAGCAGAAGGGTAAGAGGGCAGCCTGAAAGAAGAGCACAGGGTAGAGGAAGGCAGCCTAGAGGGCCCAGGACTCCATGGTCTGCTCTTTCTCTCTCTGACTGGCTCTGGGGAGGAAGCAAGGTCTGGAGAATCAGACAGGAGAGGTGAGGGGTGCAGAGTGTAAGGGTGCAGGGCTGGTTACTCCCTGAGTGGGAGTGACTACTCGTGTGGGGCCTCTAGACACTGGAGTCTGACCCACAGCCTCTAGGTCCTGTCAGGTTCTGTTCTTCGCAAATGCCATGTGAATGGCCCCTCTACACCCCATTTCTCTCCCATATGAGTTTTTCCACCCTGGATTTTTACTAGGCTTCCCTAGGGGCAGCTCTGATGGAAGCCAGGCCATGGCACTGCAGAGAGCGAGTATTGATCCAGGGAGAAGAGGTCACTGATTTTCTGAAAACTAGAACCTATCAAACCCTGAGAGCCATGAGTCCCCCGACCTCAGCCCCGTGCGACATCTAAGCCGGACTGTGGTCTGTGGGCCTCGGTCGATATGGTCCATTAAGCACCGTCCGCCACACGCTGCCAGCAGCTTCACGCTGCCCGGATAAATCCACGCCTCTGTGTTTTAATTCCGTGTCCATTAGTGTCACGTTGCCATCATCGATCCCCGAAATGCCTGCTGGGTGGTGCCCCCCAGCCAGGTCAGGGGGTATGCAAGGACAGGGCTGAGGGCAGAGGGCAGGGTTGTCCTTCTGCCCAGATCTGCTGGGAGCACCTCTGCCCCTCCAGCCCCTGCTCAGAGGCTCAAGGCACTCTGAGAGACATCTCCATCACCATTTTATGTGACCACTATAAGGATTTTTGCAAGAGCTTTCAAAACCTCAGTTTTGAGCCTGTGTCAAAGGTTTGGAGAACACAGAAGTGGGTGGGTATAGTCACTGGCTCACTCAGGGACTGTAGGGTCAGAGCCATGAGGAGCAGATATATGGTGTAAAGGACAAAGTTCTCTTCCAAGTGTAGTTGGAAACAGTGTCCAGGAAGGGTGCAGAAGACTAGGGCACACCAGAGCTACTCAGGCCAGGGAGGGGGTGGCTTGCCAGTCTGGGATGGAGAGATGTCAAGGTTGGGTTGGCAAAATTTCCCCAGAAGTAGCACGAACCAGCCAACCCTTTCTGCCCAGAACCTCAAATGCTGAGCCACATACCCACGTTTGCTGTAATGAGATAGCAGCAAGAAGTAGGGTGCTGGAGGACACAATCAGATCCCTGTCCTCAAATTGAAGTTCTCTGAGTTTCAGTATCCTTGTCTGAAAGGTGAGGTACAAGAACAGTGGAGTCCTTGTGGCAGGCTTACTTACCCAGCCTTGCATCTGCCCCCAATTCAGCCTCTCTCCAGGCCCCCAAAGACAGTAGGAGAAACCCCACTCAGAGGGTCCTGAGTCCTGCTCCATGTCCTGGGGGGCAAGGTTCCCCCATTTTCCTCCAGTCTCTGCTCCTTTGACCATGGGTTTAGGAACAGATAGTCACTGGGACCTGAGATGGGTGTCCCACATGGGGATCCTCCATTTGAGGCCTGTCCCCATGAGACACAGGGATGAGGGGCCCACCATGGAGTCTTGGAGTCCACATTCCCTTTGATCCTAACTCGATCCTGCCCCCTTGGTCTGGGAGCTCGGGGGTGGGGGTGGGGGTTGGAGGTGGGAACCAAGGGTGTACCCATCCTCCAGGGACAGTGGAGGCATGCTGGGACATACTGCCAGGTGGACAGGGTGAGCTGTGAGACACACTGTGGAGGCCTGGCTGTACCTCCAAGCTCCGTCCCGTGGGTATGAGTACCAAATGCCAGGAATAAGCCCAGTCTCCTGCAGCCCAAATCAGAACCACACCTGGATCTGAGCCCCACAGCTGGGATACCTAAGGTCTGAGAGTGTCCTGGGTCCCCACAGTGGTTTCCTGCAGGGGTGCCAGATGCCATCACTCCCTAGTCAGCTCCTCTCACTGATCTCCTGACCCAGAATATAGGTATGGGAAGGTATGTTGTGTGTGTGTGTGTGTGTGCAGAGAGGACTTGCGTGTCTGTGTGTATGGGTATGTATGCCTCTGTTTATATGTGGATCTGCACACAGGCTGTCCCTGTGCCTGCACAAGTATACCCATATATATGTGAGTGCTCATGTCTGTATACACAGGGTGCCAACGTGTATGACTGCACACATGTACACAAACATGTGTGTGAGCACACATATGTGTGTGCATGCCCAAGACATAAGAGTTTTAAATGCACACCTCTCAGAGCTCAGCATTGAACTCAGAGCTTAGACAATTCTGTACAAAGTGGGCAAAATGACAGTTTGTCTATAATTCAAGATAAAGCCCCCATTTCCAGGACTTGGGTTTTAATCTGAGAGTGGAGCCCTGATGCAGGCCTGTGGAGCAATGGTGATGCTGTAACCCGAGCTGTGAGGAGCCAACAATCCCCTTCAGTTCTACAGCTGCAGGGGTCACCATCGATTGGGCAGTAGTGGGGGCGGGGTTAGCTGGGGCCGGGGCCTCCTGTCAGTACTCTGAGTGCTGAGGTTGCTGGCTATGAGTGACCGCTCAGGCCACCAAGAGCCAATCATGAAGTTCAGGCCATGAAAGGGGGCCAGGGAAGGACAAACCTGTCAGGGAGACACTGGGACCTCCCCACTGTGCTAGCTCCCACAGGGGAGGGAGATCCCCATGTAGTGGGGAGTGTTAGAGAAGAGACCCTCAGGACCCAAGTTCACAGCTTTCCTGTGGGGGACCCCAGCAAGCTGGGAGCTGTAGGGCCAGGTCTAGATCCATCACTGGGAGAAAGACCTGGGGTTTCCCTGGGAGGTCCCTGAGGGGGCCTCTCAAGGGTCCCTAGAGAAGGTCCTGGGAATTCCTGAGAAGGCCCCTGAGGGGAGTCTTGAGAAGGGTCCTGGGAAGTCCATGAGATATCTATGAAAGGGTCCCTGAGGGGATTTTTGTGGATTCTTCAGGGGGTTCTGGGGATCCCTGAGGAGGGTCTTGGGAGGTCCAGGAAGAAGGTCTTGAGGTATCCTTGTGGGGAGTCCCTGAGGGGATCTCTGAGGGATCCCTGAGAGGATTCCTGAGGGGAGTCCTGGTAGATTCTTGGAGGATCCCGAGAGGGGTCTTCGAGAGGTCTCTGAGGGGTCCTGAGGATGATCCTGAGGCATCCCTGTGGCTGGAATGGGAATTCTTTTTTTTTTTTTTTTGGTTTTTGGGTCACACCCGGCAGTGCTCAGGGGTTACTACTGGCTCCATGCTCAGAAATCGCTCCTGGCAGGCACGGGGGACCATATGGGGCACCGGGATTCGAACCGATGACCTTTTGCATGAAAGGTAAACGCCTTACCTCCATGTTATCTCCTGGACCCCTGGAATGGGAATTGTTAAGGATTACACAGCTACCCTGCAGGCACCTCCTCTGAGATGGAGGACCAGAAGGATTGGATCCCAGTCCTGCTCTGTCTGAACTGTACCCAGTAGACTCATTCTCCATTCTTCCCTTGGGGGAGCTTGGAGCTCACTCCTGGCCCTGCCCTCAGGGGTTGGGAGAAAACTGCTGTGCAGAGGGGGTCAAACCTGGGTTCAATCATCATCCAGGCAAGTGTCCTGCCAGGAGTCCTGTCTCTGGCCACGTGCCTGCCCTTATGTGTCCTGGTACCCTCTGAACAGGTGAAAGGGTCCTAACAAGAGGGTCTGCAGGGGACTGTGAATCTACAGATTTTTCTTTTTTACAATAGAATACTCTTTATTATGCATACAAACAATATTATATATGTACATACATACCATATGTATGTATTTGAGTCCAAACTAGCTGTACTCAGAAATCACTTCCAGTGGTTCTCAGGGGACCATATGTAGTGTCAGGAATTAAACCCAGGCAGTCACATGCAAGGCAAGTGCTTTATCCATTATACAATTTCTCTGGCCCCTACTCAGCTGCATAAGTATAAAATCTTCCCAGCTGTAACAAAGGTGGTAGACATTGCTAAAAGCATTATACTAAGTGATGTAAGTCAGGTGGAAAAAAGATAAATGCTACATGATTTCACTGGTATGTGGGACACACATGAAAAGAGAATTAAAAAAAACCTTTATCTAAAGAGGATAAAAATGATAGTTATTAAAGGAAAGGGCCTGGAGAAGGTGAAATGGTTAGAGGAGTTCAATTGTATAATGTTGAATGGAAGTTAGAATTCTGTTGGTGATCAAAACAAAATCTGTGGGACCGGGCGGTGGCGCTGGAGGTAAGGTGCCTGCGCTAACCTAGGACGGACTGCAGTTCGATCCCCCGGTTCCCCATATGGCCCCCCGTGCCTGCCAGGAGCGACTTCTGAGCGAATAGCCAGGAGTAACCCCTGAGCATCACCGGGTGTGACCCAAAAAACAAAAAAAAAAACAAACAAAAAAAATCTGTATAGATGTCAAATTATAATACAGAATCCTTCAAAGCTAAAAATAATTTAAACCAATTTTATCTCAGCAAAACAAAACAAAAATCCCACAGTGCCAGAGAGATAGTTCAACCTGCTGAACACATTGTCATGTGGGAAGCCTTGGTTCAATTCCTGGCACTACAAGGTCCCCCTTGAATTGGGAGAGTCCAGGGCCAGGGAGATAGCATGGAGGTAAGGCGTTTGCCTTTCATGCAAAAGGTCATCGGTTCGAATCCCGGTGCCCATATGGTCCCCCATGCCTGCCAGGAGCAATTTCTGAGCATGGAGCCAGGAGTAACCCCTGAGCACTGCCGGGTGTGACCCAAAAACCAAAAAAAAAAAAAAGAGAATTGGGAGAATCCAGTGAGCACAGAGCCATGAGTAGCCCCAAATACCACTAGGGTTGGCCTCAAAAACAACATACAACCCCCAAATTAGACAAAGTAAAAATTCTGTTCCTTAAAATAATCAAGAAACAGACAAGGCCAAAAGAAAGCTCATGGGTCTGAGTCCAGAACTTACTGAAGTGGTGACCAAAGAGGGAGCAGGGGAAGATAGAATGTGTGGAGGGGTTGAATTGACTGTGGTAGTGGAGCCTGTGGATTTTTCTTGGGGAATGAGACCCCTGACAGCTTGGCCCTCATGGGCCCAACTCCACCTCCGCCCTTCTCACCCCAGGCCTCCATTCTCCATTAGCACCGAATGAATGCGCCCTTTAGGAGTGTCTGGGGCACTGGCTGCAGACAAAGGTGCTGTCAAAAGATTCAGCACAGCTCAGGGCTGAAGTAGTCGGGCTCCCAGGGCCTGTCCACTGTGGGCGCTCACGCAGAAAAGCCAAACTCACAAGAGGCTCCACTGTGTGCCCAAATTTGGCCCCTCTGACCCCAGAGAGGGCCAAGGTCTGGACTTGTCAGCCCCAACAGGTGAGCTTGTGCTACCGTCCCGGGCCCAGTGGGGCCTTGCTCAACCCTGACTCAGCAGCTGGGGAAGGTTCTGGGCTCAGATGGGGGCCCAGGGACCTCTGGGTCTGCTTCCCGTTCCTCAGGCCCCCAGAGATGATGGCTGTTTCTCCACTCGCCCCTAGGGTGCTCGGTGGCCAGGAATACTGTTCTGATGTGGTTCTGCAACCACATGGGCTTAGCCTCTCTTGCAAGTGTAGATGGTGAAAAAGTGAGAATCACAGACCAAGTGGCCACAGAAGAGTCCTACTCAATCCCTCCTGTCCGCACCTCAGGCATATCTACCACGCACCCCAGTCCCCAGCCCACTCCATGCTGTCATCTCAGCTCATCCAGCCACAGATGTCCAGACTCAGCCATGCAGCCTGTCACTCAAAGCCCCATCCAAGAGCCAGCCCTGAGGCATCAACTTAATCCAGTCTCTCACAGTTCAGCAGAGAAGCCCAGGCTGACTCATAGGCAAAGCCCAGACTCAGACCCAGACCCAGACCAGAGTTATGAGCATCCTGGGCTCCACTACCCCCACTCTGCTCACAGAGTTGGGGGACTGAGTGGACATTGAAGGCAGGAGCAAAGGCCCTGGGGAGTCCGCTGTGGGCAGGGAGGAGACCATACCATTGTAGTGAGTACTGCAGACCCATTTGCATCTCTGACTAAGGACCCCCAAATCCTGGGCCCAGCTCCCACACGCAGGAGGAGTTGGGGAGGTCTCTCCTGCCTTGGAGCCCACCAGAGCCTCCTCACAAGATGGCAGCCAAGTAGCAAATAGCAAACTATTAGGGTAAATGGGCATGTTGAGCCCTGTGTGTATCTGGACAACCTCACAGGCAACCTCATAAGGTGGGCTACCAGCACATGGAGGGCTTCCACCATAGGGGTTGGAGCTTCATGCCACAGGGGCAGGGCTGATGCTCTCCCAGTGCTGAGCCACAGAAGGAGACACCTGCCCTGGGGCCACCAGGCTCCAGTGACAGTCCTCATCCCAGACAATGTGTCTCACTAACATCTTCTGACTATTGTTATCCTCACTTGTAGAATTGTAAAATAAATGGTCACACACAGTTGCAAAATCACCCCACATGCATATTTCTACCCACAAGCAGACAGGTCTGAAGAAGTGCGGTAGTGGCTAGGATTAATAAACCAAGTCAGTCAGGAAAGAATCATAGAGTCAGTGGCTTTTCACCTTGTGGTCTCTGCTTGAGCCAAAGCCAAAACTACTTCTTTCTTTATTAAACCAATACCCATTCAACCAGGGTGAAATAAAATACATATCAAAGGAAGAGTTGTATGGAGAATGCCTTTATTTTGGGTTAATAGCTGAATGTCATCTTACATCATCAACAATGATGTACCATCTCATGCCACAGAGACTATCACATATCACACACACACACACACACACACACACACACACACACACACACAAATTGGTGCTGGCAGAAATGAGGAGAGAAAAGAACTCTCATTCACTGCTGGTGGGAATGTCATCTAGTCCAGCCTATGGAAAACAAAATGGAGATTCCTCAAAAACCTTCAAATTGAGCTCCCATTGATCCAACTATACCACTCTTAGGGATATACCCTAAAAACACAAAAACACAATACAAAAATACCTTCTGTGCACCTATATTTATTTCAGTGCTATTTACAATAGCAAGAATCTGGAAAAAAAACCCAGATCCCCTTCAATAGATGAGTGGCTAAAGAAACTGTGATACATATACATAATGGAATACTATGCAGCTGTCAGGGAAAATGAAGTTATGAAATTTTTCTATACATAGATGTGTCGACATGAAAACCTTTATGCTGAGTGAAATAAGTTAGAGGGAGAGAGATAAACAGAATAGTCTTACTAATCTGTGGTATTTAAGAAAAATAAAACAGTTTGTTAATACCCAGAGACAATAGAGATGAGGACCAGCCCATGATATGAAGCTTATCACAAAGAGTGGTGAGTACAGTATCATGACAATGGTAGTGAGTGAGAGAAATAGACAGGCAGGGGTTGAGGGAGGAGGGAGATGGAGGGGCATTGGTGATGGGAAGGATGCACTGGTGAAGGGGGATGTTCTTTTTTTTTCTTTTGGTTTTTGGGTCACACCCGGCAGCGTTCAGGGGATAATCCTGGCCCTATGCTCAGAAATTGCCCCTGGCAGGCACAGGGGACCATATGGGATGCTGGAATTCGAACCACCGTCCTTCTGCATGAAAGGCAAACGCCTTACCTCCATGCTATCTCTCCGGCCCCAGGGGTGGGGGGTGTTCTTTTTTATAACTGAAACTGGACTACAAATAGTTTGTAACCATGGTGCTTAAATAAATATACTATTAAAAAATCTTACATAGAACCACCTCTCTGCCACCTCCATCACCACTGTCACCATCAACACCACCCATTGCCATGACACAGTTACTCATCTCCTGAGGAGACAGCCCTCAGTCCTACTGGGGGACAGCTGCTCCATGCCTGTCCCTCTCCATACCTGTCCCTCTCCTGCCTGTCCCTCTCCACCCTTCCTTTCACACACCCTTGGAGGGCAGCTGCTGGAGTGAGAGGGGCCAGGCATGCACAGTGCTGCAGGATCCACACCTGGTCCATGCCAAGTCTCCTCCTGTAGCAATGCCCTTGATGCAGGATTCCAAGACGGGGGGCTGGGGGGGGGCTCCAGTTACCATGCCTCCCCAGACCCATCCCCATAGGTGCAGGGGGCAGGTCAGGTCACACAACAATCTGTCCATTTCCCTACATGAGCCCCCAGAGGCACATAGAGTTACCTAAAAGGGGACAGGAAAAGGCCCTGGGTTCCCAGACATGAGACATATCCATTATGCTTTCCCAGGGCCCACACTAGCCTCACCAAAAACAGCCCTTCTACTGGGGCCCTGGTTCATGCAGCAGCTCGCTGAGGTTCTGACTATGGCGGGCACTGGGATCTCTTGTGGTCATCAGGGAAGCTGCTAGTGGTCCCACATGTGACTCTTCCTGGGCCTGGGACCAACTGGACTCTATTTGTCCATCTGTCCCTCTTTCTGCCCTAGAAGGGATCACTGAAGATGCCCGTGGACTGCCCAGGACCTTCTCCACTGTCTGTGACTCAGTGCCAGGAGCTGGACCCACTAGTGGAACAGCTTTCCGCTGCTAAGGTGCAAGGACCCCTCTCACCAGTATGCAGGGGAGCCCGGGGCAGAGCCAGCCAGGGCACAGGCATGAGAGCAGCAGAACCTAGGGAGGGAGAGCCAGGGACAGGGCTGTTCTACTCAGGATATGCCATGAGGGGCAGCCCCTTCCTGAGAGCCCTGTGGTGTGGGTGAGGTGGACTGAGGGGGATCAAGGCTCTCCTCAGCAATGGGAGTCTTGTGCAGGCCAGGGTCCTCCCCCAAAACAATGTCCTCTGCCTACACCTCCCTGGAATCTGAATACAGGGTGTCTAGGGAGAGAGGGACCAGGGACAGAGGGACAGTCACCATGGCTGGACATTTGATGGTCTTGAAAGTAAAAGGACTGGAGGAAAGCCTGTGGAGCAGCTCAGGAAAAGTGCCTTAGTCTTTCCGGTTTCTGGGTGTTTTGGGGTGCCTGGCACACCTAGCAGTATTTCGGGTTATCAGAGCCTCCAGGAACATTCTGGAGCTCTCCAGGAGCTCAGTGCTGGGTGCAGGGTGGGGCAGGAGGAGTAGTGACAGAGCAGCTGGGGTGTCCCAGGTTCATGTCTGCTGGGGGTGGGGACAACATGAACCAGCCTGAGTTCAGACTGGAAGAAGGGCAGTTTATGGGGCTGGGGGTAGATTCCCTGAGTGCCACCGTCCAAGTAGACAAAGCTGCTCCTTAGACCCTGAAATAGGCCCCTGGAGGCCCCTTTTTCCTGAGCAGGCCATCTGGGCCCCCACGGGCAGGGTTGTGGGGTCTCAGAACAGTTGAGGTCATGCCCCCTCCAGTACAGATGGACCCTGCCCTGGGGAACACAAGCCCCCACCAGAACAGGGCTGGGAAGCTCCTGCCCTCATGCCTACTCGCTCACAAGGAGCCACACTATCTGTCCCCTGCCTCAGACAAGATGCCCACGAGGCAAGACCAACCCTGTCCCAGGAAGTGGTGGTCGGCATGGGGTTGATGGGGGTTCAGAGATTCAGCCTGCTCTCAGAGCCAGAGTGGCCCCCTACCCAGCCCGGAAACCCACAGGGGCTGCATGTAGCCAGTCACAGGAGGGCATCCAGAGAGCAGTGCCGCTGCCTTGTGAGAGACACACTGGGGCGCTGCCAGGCTCCTGAGAGGCTAGAAGCTAAGGTAAGAGGGGTCAGTGGCGCCACCTGTGGAGAGGTTGGAGCTTTCTACAAAAGGAAAAATTGGGGGGGCTGGGGCCTGAGAAAGGGTTTGAGGCCTGTGACCAGAGTGGACCTGGGAGTGTCTCCTATCTGTGCTGCACACAGCAACTCCCAGACTTCTCTGGCACCAGCACGTCACCCTGTACGGTGGGGATTGTGACCTCTGTCCCTCCGTCCCTCCCTGTCTGCAGTCTCCCTGCAGCTCTCAGATCCAGGGAACCACCACACAGAAGGTGGGGGCTTCTTCCCTCCCTTCCTTTCTCCCTCCCCACCTTCCTCCCTTTCTTCCTTGAGGAGAGAAATGGCAGGAGTGGTCACACTGATGGTCTTGTGCATCTCCCCTTCCTGAGAGGACTTGAGAATGCAATGAGGTGGGCAGTGCTGGTCTCAGTGCAGCCAGGGAGACTACGTGGAAGAGGCTGCCCAGGGCAACTGCCAGTGGCTGCCAGAGGGGAGGGGTGTGGCTTCAACTGTGCCATGGCACCCAGACTGCTCCTGGCCCCAGGGCTGCCCACCTTGAAACCAGGCCTTCAGGGTTTTGGGAGCACAAGGAAGGCGACCACAACGTGGGAGGCAGCTCTGGCTCAGTGGTGTCCCCACACTGCCCTGCCCCACATCTCCTTTATCTCAGGGTCTGTGTGTAAAGTCCTCCTCATGGGGGACTGAGAAATGCCTGAGCACCAGCCTGACACCCTCAAATGGAATCCGGATTTGCTGAACCTGCACCACACTCAGTGAGGTCTCCCCATAGCCTGGCATGGCCCCCAGATTGTGACTGTGACATGCTTCCTT
This sequence comes from Crocidura indochinensis, assembly GCA_004027635.1. Lineage (NCBI taxonomy): Eukaryota > Metazoa > Chordata > Mammalia > Eulipotyphla > Soricidae > Crocidura > Crocidura indochinensis. The sequence goes on from PVKC010022828.1 coordinate 13,488, forward strand.
CGGGTCTTCCTGACTGTGAACCCCCAGTCAGGGCTATGGTGGAAGAGGAGATGCATGTCCAGTCACAAAGGCCGGGCTCTGTGCCACAACTATACCCCATACCCTGCACCCCACAGCTCGAACGGAAGAGCACGGATTAATCCAGATTGACAATCGCGGCCAGGCTGTCTCTTCCAAGCCGGCTTTCTCTGTGGCTGTCTGCCAGAAAGGTTTTGAGTTCCGACATGAAAATGCTTTTCATTTTTTATACAATTTCCGTTTAAAAAGTTCCAAATGTTCAGTCCTATGATGTGAAGCTAAACTTCAAGAAAATCCTATGGGGTTTAGATGGAGGGGAGAATGTGAGTGTGAACCCTGACCCCAAGTCTGCGGAGGATATAGTTTCAAGCTTTCTTCTCCGAACCCTGCCCCCCTAAGGAAGTTGGGGAGCACTAGGAACATTCACCATCCTCCTCCCACCAGTGGAGCTCCATCATAGTCCCACGAGTTCAGCCCTGCCTCAGCCTCTGCCAGTTCTGGTTCAATGTAGACTGGAGCCGAGATGGCTACAGAGACCACCCCTTCCTCATGACATCCAGCTCTGACTAAATACGCATGGGCAAACGAAGCCTGGACTCAGTGTCCCTCCATCCCTGCATGGTTTCTGTCCTTGCACTTCCAGTGGGCATCCTCGGTCACCTTCAGTCACTGTTGGGGACTGGAACGGTGAACTACAAAATGGGCAGCCTGGCTAAAGTGCCACTGGGGTCTCCAGAAGAGCCCAATATGATTGCCTGAGGTGGAGAATCCGGAAAGCAGCAAGACTGGAGGTGTGGAGAGAGCATGAGCAGGAGAGGGATGTGGGTTTTGTGCCTCCATGAGAGTCATACAGAAGAGCAGCAGGGGTCTGTGCACAGAGGGAACCTCTGTGTAAACACAGTAAGGGGGTCTGTGTACACATGGGAGTGGGAGGGTATGTGTGCATACATGGCATCAGGCATGTCTCTGTCCCTGCAGAGGCAGCTGGTGAAAGCACGCAACATCAGGAACCTTGTTGATAATCTATGTCACAGGATGCCCCTGACTCAGGCATGCCACATGGCTCAGGCTCTGTTGACTCTCCTGAAGTGGGCAGTTGGTGGTGCCTGCAGGGATGAATGTGTCTTCCCATAAGGGAGAATCTGCCTGTCTGCAGAAGTGAATTTGTCCTCAGTAGGGGTGAATCTGTCTGCTTCAGGCAATGGTCCTCAAACTATGGCCCGCGGGTCACATATTGTATTTGTTCCCGTTTTGTTTCTTCACATCAAAATAAGATGTATGCAATATGCATAGGAATTTGTTAGTAATTTTTGTTTTTACTATAGTCTGGCCCTCCAATGGTCTGAGGGATAGTGAACTGGGCCCCCGTTTAAAAAGTTTGAGCACCCCTGGGCCTTCAGGGGTGAATCTTCTGCAGGGGAAAATCTTTCTTCTGCAGGGATGAATCTTTCCTCTACAGGGGTGAATATGCCTGCCTCTAGGGAGGCAGATTTCTGCCTGCCTGCCTCAGGGGTAAATCTGCATGCAGAGATGAATTTCAGCATGAATTTCAGAGAGTTCTCTGCTCTAGTAGTGAATCTGTCCTCTGCGTGGATGAATCTGTCTGCCTGCAGGGGTGAATCTGCTGCATTTGAAGTCTCACTTCTGCCCTCCCATCCCACCCCCGCAAGAGCTTAGTCATGCATGCCCTGGTCAGTCTCCATCATGGCTCCTTGTCCAGCAATGTCCACTCAGTGCCCACAGGGGAGGGGATCCCTGGCCACAACAGGGTAGGTGGTTACAGGGTGGCTTGATGTGGCAGGCTTTGGGCTCCTGCCAGGCCCGGGACTCATGCCAGAGCAGACACGAGGAGCCCAGATGTGCTTCTGAGTTTCACTTGGCCTGTGACCCCTACTGTCTCCAGGAGGGCTAAACTCCAGGCACCACATAAAATCAGCTGCATCTTGGCAAGACCCCCAGGTCCAGGGCATCCTTGCCCCCCAGGGCTGATGCCACTGATTCCTTGCAGGCGTGGGGGCCAGACAACGCTGCAGACTAGGGGCATCTCCCCTCAAAGTGCCAAGTCACCCCTTCAAGGACCACTCAAACCGAAGTCTGCATCCTCCCCAAATGTCCCCCCTAATTCAGAACAGGCCCCAACCCCTGAACTCTGTCTGGGGAGCCCCAAGGAATCTGGGATGTGATGCATCAAAGAGGAGAAGTTGAGGGGGCCCGCCCCTCAACACAACACGTGGAATTTCAGCCACGAGTGCTATAGGGTTCACCAGCATCCCCACCCAGCCCCACCTCCTTGTGTGCAGGGCCCAGAATGTTCCACTCTGAACCAAACCAGCCCCTATGCTCCTCCTACATACCTCTTGGGATAGCACTCTCACTCCCCACAGAGTGCCACTTCTCCTGCCAGACACATAAGTAAGCAGAAAGATCCGGACATGCAACATGTGATTGAGTCAAGGAGCACAAACTGGAAGGTTTTCGAACCTGAGTGGAGGCTGAGAAGCAGAGTGGCCAGTCCCTGCCCCTGGCAGAATGCACACCAGCAGTCCCCAACCTGGGTCCTCCAGCAGCACCTACTATGTGCTGGCTGCCTTCAGGGATGCCCCCAGTGGGGAGTTAAGGTGCTTCTCAGGAGCCCTGACTTGCAAGGGCTGTGCCTGCTGGGCCAGTGGGAGGAAAAGGGCCCAATTACTGTGGGTCTCAAACGAAGGGCTCTATGGCTGTCACAGAAATTTGACTGGAATGCTGCTGGCCTAGCCTTGCATTGTGGACGGTCACTCCCCAGCCCCTCTGAACTCCACATCCTGGCCAGGGCATAGATGGAGCAGAGGTTGTTGAGATTCAGGAGAACCTGCCATGCGTGGCATTTGGAGTGTAGGGGTAGGGGTGTACAAGGGGCCCCAACCTGATTGTCCCAGTGGCAGTGCTGAATGGTCTATTGTCACCCAGTTCTCATTAGTTCTGGGTCACTTCCTCCTAGTGGTGTCGGCATGCTGGTCATTTCTTCAATTAAATCTGGACAATTCACAGCTGACAAAAGCGCAAGATCCCGGTTTGTGGAGAAGGAGGCTGGGCTAGTGGGCACCCAATGAAGGCTGCTAGCCCACACCTGATGCCCTCACCCATTTATGACACCCAAGGTTGCCTACCCACCCAGATCACCTTCACACCCACTTATAAACTGTGATGGTGAAATGATACATGGCATGGGAATTGATCCCCACAACTGAGTTTGGGCCTTGGGGGAGGGAAGTGGGGACAGACAGGGTAGGATGTTGGAATCCTTTGTGCAGGAAACCATCATTACAGAACCTCAGTCAACCCCAAGAAATGAGGGAAGGAAAAAGAAGAGGTGTTGGGGATCTTGGTCAGTAAGTGTATGCCCCCCACCTTGGCCCATTTATAAAGTGGGGCAGGCCTCAATGGACTCAGACAATGCCAGAAGCTCCTCACATCATACGCTCAGGTCACACAATCAGTCTGTTTCAGCAGTAGGAATTGATGTTGTGTTTCTGTCCTGGCAGAGTGGTTGCTCACAATGTGCAGATGGCCTCCTGGACCCCTGATGCTTTGCTCTCTGGGCACTTAAGCCAAAGCAGTATGCAGGGGCCCCAGTCAATACTCCATCTTCAGGGGCTGGAGCACAGCAGTAGGGCATTTTGCCTTGCATTCGGACGATCCAGGACACGCCTGGTTCAAACCCCCAGCATTCCATATGCTCCCCCTAGCGAGGAGCAATTTCTGAGCGCATAGCTAGTAGAAGTTCCTGAGCATTACCAGGTGTGGCTAAAAATCAAAAAAAAAAAAAAAAAGACTCTATCTTTGAAGCACCTGGGTGCTGCTCAGTGGCAACCCGAGGGACTCAACCAGAACTGAGCATGTGCCCACCCAGCAAAAACCCATCTTCTGTCTCCGACTTGCTGGTGGCAGCAGTTCCAGTGGAGGAGCAAGAGGGGCACTTGGAGAGAGTGGGGGGAGTTCTGAATATATAATCTTTCTGTTCTGGTTCTTTTTTTTTTTTTTTTTTT
>PVKC010022829.1:0-17537 GCA_004027635.1 Crocidura indochinensis
CTGCAAGCCCAAAGAATACCAACTAAAAGAGACCAGAAGTAAAACACCTAAGACACATCTTAGTCACAATGACAAATTCAACAGATATAGAATAATGACAACAGCAAGATCAAAAAGGGAAATTGCATTCAAAGCAGCATTCTTAAGATTTACAGCAGACATATGACAGAAACTCTCAAGGCTAGAAGATAGTAGTGGGATATTGTTATAAAACTGAATGAAATGGGCACTGCATCTAGAATAGTGCACCCAGCCTGACACGTTCAGGTTTGAAGGAAGGATGCATAGTTTCACAGACAGGCAACAGCTCAGAAACTTCACAGATGCAAGACCAGCCTTAAAGAAAAAAAAAATGAAAGGTCTACTTTAAGATAATACAGACCAACAGACAAACCAAACTTTTACACAAAGATGACATTAAATACATGACAAGCATCTCCCTCAATGTCAATGAACTAAATGCATAAATTAAGGGACTCAGAGTGGCAAAATGAATCAAAAAGATGAATCCAACCTTCTGCTTCCTAGAAAAAATACACCTGAACAGTCAGAACAAACAGACTCAAAATCAAAAGATAGAGGAAAATTATCCAAGCAAACAATACCCTTAAAAAAAGCTGGGGTGGCCATATTAATATCAGAAGACACAAACTTTAGACTCAGAAAAGTTATAAGTGACAAAGATGGACATTTCGTACTAATCAAGTGATATATGCAACAGGAAGAAATCACACTAGTAAACATATGCTCACCCAATGAGAGACCAGCAAAATAACTGATACAATTATTGACAAATTTGAAAGAGGACATCAATAATTGTGGGTGACCTCAACACGGTCCTGTCAATACTTGATAGGTATATATGCATCTTTCTTCCATTTCTCTTTTCAGGGATAGCTAGTATATGTGTGTGTGTGTGTGTGTGTGTGTGTGTGTGTGTGTAATCAGAAACCTGGATATAGGATATACACTCACCAAAGTGCATGGTTCATTCTCCAGTATAGACCACATGCTGGCACATAAAACATACCTCCATAAAATCAAGAGAATAGAAATTTCTCAGGCTACCTTTGCTGACCACAAGGCTTTGTTTGATATTAGATGTGAACTACAAAGGTACACAAAAGAAAAAAAAATTTAACACCTGGAAATTAAACAGTTGACTACTGAACAACCAGTGGCTCCGAGATGAATTCAAAGAGGAAATCAAAACTTTCCTGGAAACAAATAACAATGAAGACACAAACTGTTCAGAACCTTTGGGACACAGCAAAATCAGTACTGAGAGAAAAATTTATAGCTTTGCAATTACACATCATAAAGGAAAAGGGGCATACCTGAATAGCTTGATGATGCAGCTTATAAAATTAGAAAGTGATCAACAAAGGTAACCAATAATTGGAAGACAGAAGAAATAACAAAGCTTAGAGTAGAAATCAATGAAGTGGAAACGCAGAAAACAATCTGAAAGATCAACAAAAGCAGAAGTTGGTTCTTCAAAAAAATAAACAAGATTGATAGACCATTGGCAAAACTCACAAAGAATGAGAAAAACTTGATAACCTGTATCAGAAATGAAAAGGGAGGATCACTACAGATATTGCAGAGATTCAATGGGTAATCAGAGACTACTTTGAGAAACTCTATACCACTAAACATGAGCCTGGAAGAAATGGATAAATTCTTGGACTCTTAAAACCTTCCATGATTGAATAAGGAGGATATAGCACATTTAAACACCTCCATCACTATAGAGGAATTTAAAACCGTAATTAAAAGTCTGCCCCAAAACAAAAACCAGGGTCAGATGGTTACACTAATGAATTCTTTCAAACCTTTCAAGAGAAGCTACTACCAATCCTGACTATACTCTTTCATAAAATTGAAAAAAAAAAAAAGGAACACTTCCAAATAGCTTTTATAAAGCCATATCACCTTAATACCAAAACTAGATAGAGATGCTGCTTAAAGAAGAAAAGTATAGTCCAATATTGCTGATTAACATAGATGCAAAGATCCTCAACAAAATCCTGGCAAATAGGATCCAGTGCCTCATCAAGATGATCATTCACTACGATCAAGTAGGTTTCATCCCAGAAATGCAAGGATGGTTTAACATCCATAAATCTATCAACAATACAAAACTTCAACAACAAGAAAAATAAAATCATATGATTATATCAATAGATGCAGAGAAAGCATTTGATAAGTTTCAACACCCACTTTTTTTTTATTTTGATCATAGTGGCTTACATATCTTTCACATTAATATTTTAGGTACACATTAACATTGAATCAGGGAAATACCCACCACCAGGTTTGTCCTCTCACCTTCCCTGTTCCCTTTCTGCGTCCCATATCCTCCACCATCACCCCCAGGCTGCTAGAGTAGGCGGTCCCCTCTTTGACTATCTTACTATCAGTGATCATACATCTGTTTGGTCCTGATATTCTCCTTGTTTCTCCCTCTATTTGAGAGGCTAAGCTAGAGAAATCGAGTGGTTTTGTTTGAGGGAAAGAAAAGCAATAGAGTGGGGTAAAGATTAAGCAAAAAAAAAAAAAAAAAGAATTAAAAATAAAATAAAATAAAGTAAAAATATTCTGAAAATGGGTGGAGTCCTTCTAGTGGCTATCAGCCTCAATTTGAGAGAAGACATGAAAAGGTCATTGAAGCACCATAACAATACAAAAATAAGTGTCAAATTAGATATCCAGTGAGCCCTACAACAATAAAGAGAAGCACCACACAATAGTCTCGGTTCTGAATTCAAATCATGCTGGAGTGTAAAATGAAAGAGAAAGATAAGATAAAATAATATGAAATAAAAAAGGAGACATCAACTTCAATATCTACACCAAATAAGGATGTTACAAAAACAATCAATAAATATACATACATATATATACACATCTATATATATATATATATATATATATATATATACTTTTTCCCCCTGCATAGGCACAGTAACTATTGGGATATTATAGAGGAATTCCTTTGGCCTAGGAGATACAGGGTTTATTCATTCCTAAAGTATATTGTCATGGTATTAACTATAGACTCCTTGCATGATCATTTACTCTACCCTCGGTGCTTTTGTGGTGTATGGAAGCCTTCTGCTTCGTCATGGATGGCAAAATCAGACCTCTGTATCTAGAGATCTTGGTGACTGTGCAGTTCAAGGAATGGAACTTATGATGAAGGCTTTCTTAGTCAACACCCATTCTTGATAAAATAAAATACTTTAAGCATTATAGGAATGAAAGGAACCTTTCTAAATATAGTTAAGGCAATCTACCACAAGCCAATGGCAAATATTAATCCTCAATGTAGAAAAATTAAAAGCCTTTCCTCTGAATTATGGTACAAGACAAACTGTCTTATCTTATCAATCATATTCAACATAGTACTGGAAATACTTGTTATAGTGATTAGGCAAGAAAAAGATATCAAGGGAATCCAGATAGGAAAAGAAGAATTGAAGCTCTCACTGTTTGCAGAAGACATGATACTCTACTTAGAAAACCATAATGACTCTACCAAAAATCTTCTAGAAACAATAGATTCATATAGCAATGTGGCAGGCTATACAATTAACATACAAAAATCAATGGCCATTTTATACACCAATAATATAGAGAAGAAATGGACATTAAGAAATCAAGCCCATTCGCATTAGTGTCACACAGACTCAAATATCTTGGAGTCAACTTGACTAAAGATGTGAAGGACCTATACAAAGAAAACTATAATACCCTGATTCAAGAAATAAGAGAAGTCATATGGAAATAAAAACACATACCCTGGTCATGGATTGGCAGTATTAACATGATTAAAATAGCAATACTCCCCAAGGAATTTTACAGATTTAATGCAATCCCTCTAACGATAAACATGACATTCTTCCAAGAAGTGGATCAAACACTTCTGAAATTCATTTGGAACAATAACCACCCTCGAATAGCTAAAGCAATCCTTGGAAAAAAGAATATGGGAGGAATTACATTCCTCAATTTTAAATTTTATTCAAAGCAATAGTTATCAAAACAGCATGAGATTGGAATAAAGACATACCCTAAGATCAGTGGACTAGGCTTGAGTAATCAGAGAATGCCCACAGACATATATTCATCTAATTTTTGATAAAGGAGGATGAAATTCTAAATGAAGCAAGGAAAGCTTCTACAAGTGATGTTGGAACAACTGACTAGCTACTTGCAAAAAAGCAAACTCAGACCTCCAGCTAACACCAAGTGACGACTGTAAAATCCAAATGAAATAAAGACCTTGATATCAGACCTAAAATCATAAGGTATATAGAACAACATGTAGATAAATCGCTCCATGACACTGAGACTAAAGACATCTTTAAAGAGGAAACAGTACTCGCACTGATGGTGGGAATGTCCCTGATTCATTGTCATTATGTATCTTAAATATTACTGTGAATGATTCATAATTCACTTTGGTCACAATAAAAATTATTTAAAACATTTTGAATTCTAAACCTTTAGGTCAACAATTGTTAAGTTATAACTCAGTGTTGGTGCTGTGTAATTTACAATCACCAATAAAAAATATTGTGCCCAATATTAAAAAAAAAAAACGAAGAAGAAGGGGAGAGCATAATTCACTGAAGAGTGAACATGGACTTTTCCAAGTGCAGAGAGAGCCCTGATATACAACCCAGCAAGAGAGATATTTCACATATCAAGAGGGGAAATGGAGATGACAAGTGCAGGTGGGCTGAGGGAGAAGATATGCTTAAAATTAGTTTCTACTATTAAGTCAAAGACTATTTCAAAGGCTTATTTTGAGAATATTACACAGTTAACATTATTACCAATGACATCATAATTTTATATCATTTGAAAATTATTTTGAATTTTAAATCATTTCAGTTCTTGCAGTATTTTATGAAAATTAAATATTCTTTAGAATATTTAATTATTTACAGATCATGTAAATAATTAAAGGTGAAAGGTCATAAATAAAATATATGTCCATTAGGATTACTTCTGCATTTATTTACCAAAAATGTTATATGAAAATGTTTATTTAAAAGCAAATCTATACTATCGAATGATAGAATAAAAACTATTTTTGTTATCATCCCAGTATTTTCAAGATGAATTTTAAATGTTTATTTTCACTAGAGAAAATATTTTTAGGGGTTGATTTTTGACCTTATCCAGTATGCTTACTCATGACTGTGCTCAGGAGTCACTCCTGCTAGTTCTTGTGGACACATATATACTGCTGAGATTAAGGGATGAGCTGCGTGTGCAAGGCACATACCTGAATCTTTGTGCTATCTAGACACTCCCTAGATCATTCATTTTCATGATTATGAAGTCTTGCAGCTGGGCAGGAAGGTGTGGTACCTTCTGAAATCAACATGTTTCCTCCTAACTATTAGACTTTCCTTGAATATCAAACAAACTATATGAAAAGATTTTAAAAGGCAAAATATAATTATATTTTTAAATATGAATAAATTAAAATTTAATTATTCAATTACAATTTTGTTGCAAATTATATATGTATATATATATATATATATATATATATATATATATATATATAGGTTTTTGGTTTTTGGGCCACACCCGGTGATGCTCAGGGATTACTCCTGGCTATTCGCTCAGAAGTCACTCCTGGCAGGCACGGGGGACCATATGGGGAACTGGGGGATCGAACCGCGGTTTGTCCTAAGTTAGCGCAGGCACCTTACCTCCAGCGCCACCACCCGGCCCCAGTACTTATTTTCAAAAGTATTCTTGCTTCTTAAAGGGCAAGCACAGAGAAGTTTGCTTTAGAATTAGCAGGTTTAAACTATTTACTACTATTAAGGAAGTATAGAATAAACTATGCTGATATGTGCTTATTGTAACTTGTTATAGCATTTTTATTTTTATAATAATAATTATTGATTTTATTACCTACATTTAATTTCTTCTTTAAAACAGACTACATATATTAATATATTCAAGTTATTGTAAGTAATTAGGATATCTTAAATATTCTTCAATGTATATAAAATGTATGAAAAAACATTTCAATTAGTACAGAGACTAAGGTGACCTCGGTAATTTATTTCAAACTTTCACAATTTTTTCTAAAAAGTAAGATAAGACCTTTTACATGGACCCCCTATTCTTTTGATAATCAAAGTAATTGAATCCTGGTTTTCAGATCAAATTTTCTCTAGGGATAAATATATTATTTGTTTCCAAAGATACTCATGACCTTCATATATTTTATGCTAATAATGAGGGTGAGTTAGGTGGAATCATTTTAGAAAAAAGAGCAATTACTATAAAAATTAGGGCATTTTCATAAAAGCCTGTTTCCCTGACCACAAAGTAAAATATCCTTACTTAAAACAAATTTGATTTAGCCAGAAGTTGCTCTTTGCTACATGAGTGACTCTAAGGTTAAAGCACATTTAAAATCCATTATGATACTACAGATTACCTCAGGAAAGAAATTGGTCAAATGTCATTGCATTATTTTATTAATGAATTAATATTTTGTTGAAAATAGAAAATGAGCTCTAATTCTTCCTTGATAGTCCATGCTATGTTGGCACACATTTTCAACACATTATCATAAACTGAAATATAAGACCAATAGTCAAAAGATACTAATAATTAAAAAAATGAGCATGTTGGTAAAGCCAAATTTATTTATTTATACTTCTTACATTAGAGATAACATACAAGAGGAAAGTCAAAAACCTAGGTGTATAGATATTATTAAAACAAGTTAGTTTTTATTTCTATGTTTGTAAATGAATATTTAAAGTTTGAAAAGATTTAATTTTGTCATGCATTGTTAAAAATGTACTAAGCAGGAATGTGCCTCAGTGGTAGAGAGCGTAATTCACATGTGTGAGATCCAGGGTTTAATCTTTATATTACTATTAAAAATATATCTATATGTACACATATATAAATATATATGCATATATAAGTATTATACAAATAATATCAATATATTATGTCAAAACAAATATAATACATATATTGTGCTTATATACAAATAATTATTTTCAACCTGATAACACTCCTAAAAATAATTTGAATATATTTTACAACTAGAAATATGAGAACTAAATTTTTTATTTTTATTTTTAGCTGCAACCACTATTTAAACATGTCAAAAACTTAACAAATTTAAATTAATATTGATTGCTTAATGAAAAAATTAAGTTATAGCCTGAAATCTTTGTAGTTATTAAATAAAACACATTTAGGTTTTTATTTCTTAAACAAAGGAATCAGAAATTTGTGGCTTGTATTTCTATATACTCTACCATATTATATAATAACCTTACATAAAAGAGTCCAGTTTAGAGAGAGAGACCTAGCACATCCAACCCTTGCACACAGCCGACCCTGGATGGACCGAGATTTCATACCAGACATCCCATATAAAACAATTTTAATGTTTCATTTTATAAAATATTCTGGACATAGATTTCATAATTGAAAGTGTTTATCTTTATTAGACAACACTGGGATGTATTATTTAAGTGTTCTTTTTCTTTTTTTGGTTTTTGGGTCACACCCGGCAGCGCTCAGGGTTTACTCCTGGCTCCATGCTCAGAAATTGCTCCTGGCAGGCACGGGGGACCATATGGGACACCGGGATTCGAACTGATGACCTTTTGCATGAAAGGCAAACGCCTTACCTCCATGCTATCTCCTGGGCCACTAAGTGTCCTTATATATAAAGCAATTAATAGTACAGTCAACTCTAAATACAGATATACAAATTTACAATAGTCAAACAAATACACTTAAATAGGGATTTCCAAAAAGCTTTGGTAAATACTCTTTTATGTGTATAATTAGTAGAATAGTTACAGTTTATCAATTTAAATGAAACTAAAACTGTTAAAATAAAGAATTAAAACAATTCATATAAAATAAAACTTATTTTATTAGCTTATAATTATCTAAGTATTTCCTTTCTCTTGTATGTGATTAATTAAAATAATATATTAACTTTTAGTTTAAGTAGTTACCTCACAAATGTAAAATATATAGCATTTTTCCAAAGAAAGAAATGACTATTTTTAGAGAACATAAAATTATTATATTATTATATACATTATATTACTATTATAAAATATTAAATTATTATATTTAGAGAACATAAAAATTATTTGTTTTTTGTCCCCACCTGATTGTCCTCAGGGCTTACAGCTGCCTTTACATTCAGGGATCACACTGGTTTAGGGGACCAGGGGCATTAAATGAACCTAAACTCTATATCTGTTATATCTCTTATAAAATTTTGTAAAAACATTCTAAACTTTCTTGTTCCTTATGTACTTTTAAGAAAGCTTTCAATGGTGCTCCCTTCGGCAGCACATATATTAAAATTGGAATGATACAGAGATTAGTATGGCCCCTGATCAAGGATGACACGCAAATTCATGAAGCACTCCATATTAAAAAAAAGAAAAAGAAAAAAGAAAAGAAAGCTTTCAATGTAAAAGAGTTACCTCTCCTTTTTTTTTTTTTTCAACTGTGGCATTTGGTTAACTCAGAAGGCCAAGGAAGGTTGAGAGACCACAAGTCCTTGAATGGGAGATTTAGGACCATGCTGTCCTCTTCCCACCCTGTGACCATTTGTGACTTCAGTAACTTGTGATGATATAAACAGGTTTATCTACAAATCAGTTGCTCAAATTCACTAATGGAATAGGGTTGTACTGTCCTACCTTTCCTGAAGTCTAATCCCCCAACACTGCCAACCAGGATCCTCTCTCACCATGTGGCTGTGGGGACACAATCTGTGAGACCACCAGGTGAGAGAAGTCCTTTATGGTGTCCTGTATCTGTTACAAGTAGAGCTTTCAGCCAAATTTCTTGTTCTTCTGCAACCCTTTTGAGAAATATACAGGGTCGGGGGGCCGGGCGGTGGCGCTGGAGATAAGGTGCCTGCGCTAACCTAGGACAGACTGCAGTTCGATCCCCCGGTTCCCCATATGGTCCCCTGTGCCTGCCAGGAGCGACTTCTGAGTGAATAGCCAGGAGTAACCCCTGAGCGTCACCGGGTGTGGCCCCAAAACCAAAAAAAAAAAAAAAAAAAGAGAAATATACAGGGTCTCTGGGCTGCAAATCAAGAGGCAGCTGCTCCCAAGGCTTTTGGTCTAGATTAGAAGTGCTACTCACTGGGATGTGGATCCCAGTGAGCAATAGAATCTTTGGTTTTGAGCCCCTGAGCTATGGACCCCAAACTTGTCTCCCTTTTTACTCTTTCCAGAAGAATCTATCCATCTTACTATCAGTCACTCCACAATTTTAGCTTTTACTGGTTGTTTTAAGTCTCTCAGATCTAAAAAAATGCAGACTCTATTCTGAGATTGTCCAATATCTTCCATGTCTCCACTTAAAATCCTGCCATATCTTTACTTCTTCAGCCCTCAGGACTCAATATAGTGGATGGAATGCGTGGCATTCCATTCTCTGTAGTCGATGGATGGTCATATTCTTCTAAAAATCTTTCATCCTGATATCTCTATCCAAATATGCTGTCAATGTTATACACAAGTCATTAAGAATGTTGTTCCTGATTCTATTATTGAACTTTGGGAGGTTGAGCACTTCAGGCATATGCACAAATTTGTATAATGTCTAGGTAGTACTTAATAATTATTTTTTGTAAAGCAAACAAGTTTTGTTTAGATAAATATATGGAGAAATAATTAGAGAGATGAGAACAAATAAGGGAAAACTAGAGGGAGATAAGAGCCAGGAACACAAATCTGATGTTGAGCTGTGCACAAATATCTTAAAGAGAATGTATTATAAATAAAAGGAAGAAATTCTGTATTCCAGATCTAAATGCAACAATTTTCCAAATGGAAAAGGACCAGATAATTCTTGACTTAGGCATATATTCCTTTATTCGCTAGGCACTAAGATTTACTGAATAGAAAATTAATATTTTTTGCATGTTTATAGTCCCACAATATAAATTTGCTACATATAAGTACATTTTAACAGCAATTTCAAAAACATAGGAACAATATTTAGATCTATATATTTATATTATGTATTGTGAACCTTAAAATGGATACAAGCTTGCAGTAACATTTTTTAAAGAAGACTGTAAAACATTTATACATTTAAGTTGGTAAAATCCAATTCTCATTGTGTCTGTAGAAGGAAGCAGGTTCTGAACGTAGAAAATAACTGATTAGGGGGTCGGGCGGTAGTGCTGGAGGTAAGGTGCCTGCCTTCCCTGAGCTGCCTAGGACGGACCGCGGTTGGATCCCCCGGTTCCCATATGGTTCCCCAAGTCAGGAGCAACTTCTGAGCGCATAGCCAGGAGTGACCCCTGAGCGTCACTGGGTGTGGCCCAAAAACCAAAAAAAAAAAGAAAATAACTGATTAGACTCAATAAGTGTAAAGTTGTACCTTGTTCCTTGAACAAAAGCAAACTTACTCTAGTTACAAATAAAACACTATTAATATCATGGAAATTACAATTTAAAGTGCATATTGGAACCCTTGATTTATCAAACCCTTTTATCTTTTATATCTATATTATAAAATGCAAGGTAATGACACTATTAAAATTGTAGTACTAGCTAAAGACACAAACCAGAGATAAGCTGTGTAATATCTTCCCAATTAATACTTAATACAATCTTAAATATCTCTGAAATTATAAGTTGGAATGTAATATATTAGAGACTTGGCAAAAAAAATATCAGAATTGAAAATGAGTATTTAATTCTGTGAAGGTAGTTTGCATAACTAATAGGTGATAAATCTTAAAAGATTAAATCAATGATAAAATAAAATAAGAAAACACAATGAAATTTTAAAAATGCAAAAGAAACCACTGATGGTCTAAAGACACAACATATCTGTTTCTTGCATGGCTCAAATATGATCCGATGATCTCTGCCAAGAAAGATCCCTGATTCAGTCATAAATAAATTTTAACTGTGTTTTTTTAGAATTGGTACCAAGCCAATATGAAATAATTTATTTTGTAACTACAATGACATCGAGATGTAATTATTTTCTTGATGCTAATATAATGGCATGAAGGTAAATTTTCCTAAAGAGATAGCTTTTAATATAGGGTTAAGTTATTGCTATACAATAGAGCGTTGAATTTTGGAGAGAAATATTTCAGCAACAACATCTTAAGATATGCTTTATAAATCTGAAAACCAATCTTGAAAACGATTTCTTTTCTTTTTCATTTTGATTTTTTGCTTTGTTTTGTTTTGTGTGAAAACTATTTCTATCTTTGATAGAAAAGACAAGGATAAATAAATTTAAGCCAGAAATATTTGGGACAATTCTTGACCAAGTGGTTTATTCTAGTTTGAACTCTTTTTCTCAAGAGAAACATGCCATTACGTTGCTTCTTGACTATATTTTTTAATAGTCTCAATGATTCTATTAAAACTTGTTAAACTTACATTTTTGTCATTTGACTGACTTCATATGTTTCAAAATATTTCTTGTATACAGGACAGTTTATTTCCAAGCCATATCATGTCCTTCTGACTTAATTATTTATATTATTTTACTAGAGACATATCTTAATTAACCTATTTCTTAAGTCATGAGTAAAAACTTTTTAATTTACTTCCAGTTTTTATGATTTGCTTAAGTTATTAGTGTGATATTGTGATATCATACAAAATTTTAAATCCGTTTTTATTTTTATAAGGATAACTTGACATTTAAAATTTAATGTGCATTTGTGATTATTTATATCCTTCAATAAATTAAAATATTCATTTTGGTTTTATTTTATTTTACTTTAAAATATATAAAATAAAATCTGGAAATAGTTCCTTATATTTATACTTTGTTCTAGATATAATTTTCATATGTTTATTATTATGAAAAGAATATTTCTTTTTCTTTTTTGGTTTTTTGGGTCACACCCAGTGACGACGCTCAGGGGTTACTCCTGGCTATGCGCTCAGAAGTCGCTCCTGGCAGGCACGGGGGACCATATGGGAACCGGGGGATCGAACCATGGTTCATCCTAGGCTAGCGCAAGCAAGGCAGCAGGCACCTTACCACCTACGCCACCTCCCGGCTCCCGGAATATTTATTTTTCTATAGAAATTATATGTATCCTAGAATAAATTAATGTAAATAGTTATTATACTAGATATCAATAAAATATTCAGAACCATTTGCTTATTATTATGATTTTTGTGCACTTAGACCTGTCCCAAAATGACAGTCAGAAATTTATTTTAAGGTGTTTAATATTAGTTTACAGGTGCATATTGGAATGTATATCAAGCTATTTTTTTTCAGAATTATTGACAAGAATATTTTAAATGTAAAGACTATGATTCTTACATATAAATTTTTATCCTTTTAGGTTAGCTATTAGTATTAACACAGTTTTCTTATAAGACATTTATAGCAATATTCTTGATGTCTCATAATCTGAGAACCTGAGAACTTCACAGTTAAAATCTCCACAGGATATTCAATTAATTGTTGATTTGACATTACCATACTCATTAAACTATGCTTTCACTATTGCCACAAATTTCAGAGTTCATTGCAACTAACTATTAGCCTGAATTTCAGAAGAATGGAAGAAAATATTTATTCAGAGATACATGTGATCAAGAAAATTATATTTTATATAAAACAATCATTAGAATGTGAATCAAGTGGTAAAACATATGTATAAGGGCCTGGTTCTGGCATGCCATTGCCTCCATAGCACCACTATGGGTGAGGGAGGCACCAGAATATAACCCAAAATGGTCCTAGTGGGTCTGAGCTCAAGCTCCAGCAATTATGGAGACTATGGTGACTGCAAGAAAAATAGAGCAGGGATGGTCTAAGATTAAACATACTAGGGCTACAAAAACCATGAGGATAAATCAAGGGAGTATGAAAGGAAGGATCAAGTGAAACAAGCAAAGCAGATTGTAAAATTAATACTTAGTGTTAAGGAAGAATTGGTTGAAAAGAATGGTGGTGAAGGAACAGACAGAGATATAGGATGCATGTATATGGAGAGTATGACAATTCACCTGAATTCGTGGGGATGTGATGAATTAGAGAGCTCTCATCCCCTGCTGGTAGAATCTTGTCAGCTGCAATTCCTTGGGAAAGAGTCTGGAGGGTTCTCAGTAAACTCTCAATAGAGCTGCTGTATGACCCAGCAAATTTCAATTTGGCTATCTATTCCTAGGACAGAATAATATTCCTTCCTAAAGACCTACTCATAACACTATTCACTGAAGCCCACTCACAAATAGAAGTGTGAAAGATCCCTCAGATCTAGACCTGTGTTCACATGTGAGACCACAAAGATTTATAGGAAAATGGATTTGAAAACAGATATGGTCCAGATGGGGAATTCTGTCAAAATACAGGGACTGACTTCCTCAGTATTATGAGGAAGGGAGCTGAAGACAACATTCAGGTAGCAGAGTCTAGAGAGTTCAGGTGATCACTGGTTCTTTGAGAGAAAAAAGGAAGGGAACTAAGGAAGTAGATGAAATGCTGGAAACAGGAGGGAAGATAGGATTGAGGCACCTCAAAGTGCCTGGAAACCTGAGAGACCACTTAGGAACCTATGCGCGTGTTAGACCTGTGGGTATCATGACGTTCCTCCCCACCCTGTGTCTTTGAGGTCAGTGGCAATTGATGATGTCACCGAGTCTATATATACAGAGCCTGTGTGTTCTGGGCTCAGTTTCCTTAGGCATACAATGAGTTTCCCACATTTCCCATAGTCATGGAATCAGGGTGCACTTTTTCTCCCCCTTTTTCTGAAATCCCATCTCCCTGCCCTGCTGGCTGGTATGGCCACCCTAACGTTATGGGCTACCTCCTTTGTATGATATTTTTATCACTTTGATTTCAGGTCGGAAGAAAGGTTGATGAGAGGACAGATCCAGAGCCACTTGGAATATCCCAACACCCATAGCTGGCCATGAAGGGGGAGCTACTAGTGTCCAATATATTTTAGGAGAAGATGGGTGAGGACAAGACTCTGGAATTTGCCTCCTGAATTGGTCACATTCCCTGAGTGTGTGGATGATGTATCCCCTCTAAGAGAACTGTGTTTTTGGTGCTCCCAGGGCAGTTGTAGGACTCCTGAGATGGTCTGACAGGTCTTGCCCCAAAAGCAGGTGCCTCTGTGATTTTTGGGCCATTTTCTTGCTTCCATTTCCTGGGGGCTCAGAAACTGATCTAGCTGGGTTCCACCAAACCTGATCAGATACACTGATGTCGCCCCTGACAAGCACCCCCTTCCGTGTCACAGGAGTCTTCAGAGTTTGTGAGAAGGAGAGGAAGATAAGGTGCACATTCTCCACATGAGGTGATTATTTTCCTCCTTTGTAGGAATGACAACAGGTGTGAGCTGCCCTAGGCAGTTGTGAGTTCTGTGATGTCATGGGTAGAGCTGGATAGGAGAAGAGAAATTCCTGGGGGCCTCTCCCCCAGGTAGACCTGATACTTTTGTTCCTCTCTTTGCCTGATATATCCTTGTTTTCTGTTTCCTCTGCAGATGCCTGAACCTGATCAGGGAACTGCCATTGCCGACCCCAATCTTCGGGAGACTTGAGCACCTGGTCCTGGGGACAAACAGCTGACCACCACCTGAGGCACCCACACACTGCATTGCTACCCTGGTCTTTAGGGCTTAGGGCTTAGGGGAAGGATCTGCAGGACCATGGCATCCACCTTCCTGGTCCCCCACGACATGTTGTGCTACTCTATCTCTCTGCTCAGTTCTCCTTCCTATCCCCAGCACCCCTGCTGCCTTTTCTCTGCTCAGCACCACCAGAGCATCCCCCTGCCATCTCCTTACCTTATACCTCTTACCTTATATTCCTTCTCTCCACTGAGTGCGGCCAGACACGGGGAGCCAGTTTTCAAACTAGTGCCCATAACCCCAAGGGGAAAATTAAAACCAGGGCCAACTCACCAACTTGCTGTAGTTCCATCTGCAGACATAGTGCTAGCCAGAATTGTCCACTTTTACCTGAGTAGTAGAAGAGTCTGACCCCAAGTCAAGTCCAGACTTCTCTGCTCCTTCCTCCTGGGCAAAGCTTGGCATTAGTTTTACCAACATGTCTCTTGTGCCGCTAATTTTTAAAATATTTTTGATATTTGAACAACACTTTGTAATCCTGACCCTGAGGTCAGGATACACATTGACTTCAGCTTGCTGTGCTGGCCGGGACTGTTTGCCCAGAATTGGCAGATTGTGGTCCCAGGCCAAGTCCAACAAAACACTTTCCTAGTCCCACACACTGTCCAGTCCTTTCCGGTCTTATTTCCCACATGGGTAGAGCCTTACTGGTTCTGATTCTCGGAAACCATCTCTTCTGGGACCTTGACATCAATCCAATCTCTAACTTCTGTCCAACCCACTGTGCTTTTTGAGATCCAGTCTGTCAGGAGTCAGGGCCTTTCTGGAGCAAGGGCCTCCTTCCACCTTTAATAGCTTTGTGGAGAAAGGGGAACAGGAGTGCTGGACGCTAGACCCTGAGCCAAGATCGAGTCACCCAACAGGCTCAGGGCTAATGGTTGTCCAGGTGGAGTCAAGTTGTAGGAGGACCTGGACTTTTCTTTTTCTGAGAGGTTCCAGATGGGGACAGAACCTTGGAGCTCCCCATAATTTGTCCAAATCAGCAAGGTCTCAAAATAATGCATTGATTAAGGCATTTGCTGTTGCATCTGTGCAAAAGCAGAAAATGAATAAAATAATGTTCTGGTAATTTTATCCTTCAGAATTGTTGAGAAAATGGAAGATTGAAAGACATTTGGACATAGATTTTGTCCACATCTTTAGTGTTGATCCACAGAGACTTTTAAATCTCTGTGGTTATCACATGGCTAGCACCACTTTCTCAGGAAGTTTAACAGTCATTTTTCCTCCTTTAAAGAACAATTTTATGGTAAGAATAAATCCCTAGGGGTATATAAAGTGTCAGTTGCTTAGATTCATAAAAATATTCTTCTCATGCTGTGACTGTTAATGTTATTTTTTCTCTCGCTAGAAAAATAAAAGTGAACCTCATGTTGCCTAAAACTCAGAAAAAAATAATACAAAAAGGTTTGCCAACATATCCGAAGAAAATATCCTAGGTTTGTTAAGTCCTTTTCAAGTATAAGTCCTCTACCAAAACTGTCACTATTATGTTTATAAAGACATAAGGATAATAAGAAATTTGATGTCTTTTGATAAGTCTTAATGAAAAATAAACAGGATGAAGAATAAAATAATGTGCTAAATAATTGAAACACCTCAAAGATATTGTGGAACCTGCAGTTCATTATATAATATATGAAAAAGAGTCATATAAATGTCAATCATTTTAAAAATTTATTTATTTATTTTTGCTCTTTGGACCACACCTGGTGACACTCAGGTTTAGTTACTCCTGGCTATGAGCTCAGAAATCCCTCCAGGCTTGGGGGACCATAGGGAATGCCAGGGGATCGAACTGCCATCCACCCTAAGTTAGTGTGTGCAAAGCAAACGTCTTAGGGCTTCCACCACCACTCCTATCCCAAATGTTAATCTTTCTGCCCAATTATTATTAAAATTAAAATAGTTAGGCAATAATGGAAAGGTAGGATAATGTACATTTAAATATATTTCAGAAATAAATTGCTGAATATTTGTCTAAGTCAATCAATTTTGTACCAATCTTTGATTGATTGTACCAATCTTTTGAATCTTCAAACATAAAATATAGGATTTTTTAAGTTCATAATTTGAATAACATGTGTCTAAATATCTCCCTATATATGAGTAATTAGACTTAGTATCCATAAAAATGATATATTTATTTTCATATTCTCAATTTGCTTTTGAAGCATACCCAGCTCAGGAGTAACTGCCGATCAGATTAGAAAAACCATATGTTGTATCCTGGATTAAATCCTAGACTGCTATATGTAAGACTAGTAGTACCTTACCATGCTGTACTATTTCCTAAACAAGATATTAATATTTTAAGTAGAGAGAAAGGATAAAACTACATAAGAATAAGTAAAGAGAAAGCATAAGAGAATTAAAGATAATTATAGACAGCTAGTTGATGATTATTTTTGGTTATTTTTTTGCTTGTTCTTTTTTTTGGGGGGGGCACATCCAGTGAGTAGCTCAGGGGTTACTCCTGGCTATGCGCTCAGAAGTCGCTCCTGGCAGGCACGGGAGACCATATGGGAACCGGGGGATAGAACCGTGGTCCGTCCTAGGCAAGGCAGCAGGCACCTTACCTCCTGCGCCACCTCCCGGCTCCCAACTTGTTCTTACAAAAATTACAACGCTAACAGTGTAATCAAAAATCATTTCTAAAAATATTTCTATGAATATTATATACCATAAAATGACTTGTTAATTTTAATTGGTTATATATGAGATTTGGGGTTTTTTTTTCGGTCACACCTGATGACCCTCAGAGATTACTCTTGTCTATGGGCTCAGAAATCGCTCCTGCCCCAAGATAGACTGCGGTTCGATTCCAAACATCCCATGTTTGGTCCCC
>PVKC010022830.1:0-17513 GCA_004027635.1 Crocidura indochinensis
GGAAAGGAATTTTGATGCCCAAATTTTCTTAAAGGAGAAAAGGTGAAAATTGTCACAGCCTCAAGATTTCATGCTCAGACCATTCTGACAAGCGGTCAGTCTTAGGTGACAAACTCAAATGTAGACTTTTCTGATATGAAATTATCCAGGAGTTTCTCACTCCTGGATTGGGCTGGGACAGTGGGGGGGATGGCCCACCTAACTCTGCTTTCTGGGATCCTAGAGGTGCACAAAAGATCATATGTGATGGCATGGATAGAAGGCCAACATCATATAAGGCCAGTACCTTAGCCGCTGTACTATCTCTCTGGCCCCTCTCTGCTCATTTTTGAGAAGTGTACATCATACATGAAAACTCATATACTTCTACCTAATGCTGTAATGACTTTTCACTGTGATGTACTGGATAGTTGTCTATATAGGCCCTATGCATCTCCTGTTTCTTTTACTTTTTCTGAGGGTGCGTTATACCCAGCAGTGCTCGGGTTACTCCTGGCTCTGCACTCAGGAGACAGACACTCCTGACATACTCGGGGGACCATATGGGGTGCTGGGGATTAAATCGTGATAAGCTGTGTGCAAGGCAAACTCCTTATCTGTCGTACTATTGCATTGGCCCCTTCTTTTGACTTTACTATCTAGCCCAGCTTGAATGAGACATCACTATCTCTGCTAGCTTTAAA
Organism: Crocidura indochinensis; assembly: GCA_004027635.1. NCBI lineage: Eukaryota > Metazoa > Chordata > Mammalia > Eulipotyphla > Soricidae > Crocidura > Crocidura indochinensis. The sequence goes on from PVKC010022830.1 coordinate 684, forward strand.
TATTGAGAGTTCTGAAAGAGATGGCATTTGGAACTGGAACTCTTCAATTTTCTCTCACTTTGCTAGGAAATCTGGTTCCAGATAGAGAGGGCAGCATGATTCTTTTTACTTCCTTAGGAAGAAAAGGGAAAGGTGCTTTCCATCCAGGCAGACATGGAGAAGAGAAGACGCAGAGGGATAAAGGACCAGGGAAATAAAATTAATTTTCCTATTGTGATCTGGTAGCTTGGTTTCACTTTTTTTTATCATAGTATTATAAAGCCTTTAAAATGAAACAGAACTACAATAAAACATGCATTCAGGAATGTATACTGGCAAGCTAAATAGAAAAAAAATCAGTCACCATTTGGAATTATGAGCATTGTATCTGTCGGTGACCTTGGGGGCTTTAGCCAGGGCTGCCTGGCTAATTCCTAGGGCTAGCCAGGTTTGATTGGCCAAGAATTGGATGGGAAGGAGGCAGCACGTGCCGAGGGGGACCTGTGGAAGGAGCCACGTGCCGAGGGCGGCATGGGAGGTGGCATGTGCCAAGGGTAGGGTGGGAGGTGGCACGTGCCGAGGGTGTGGTCGGAACTGGCATATGCCCAGGGTCTAGGTAGGAGGCAGCACGTGCCAATGGTGATGATGGTGGTGCTGGTGGTAGGGAGGCAGCATGTGCTGAGGGTGTGGCCAGGGGTGGCACATGGACAGGACCCTGGCAGAGGCTCCAGGAGCTGTGCCCACTGTGGTGCTTTCTCCTTCTTCTCGAGCAGGTGCTTGGCTATGGGTGCTGTGGACAGGCCTGGGGCATCAAAGGGGCTGGTGCACTGGGCCTGCCTGGGCAGGGTTGATCCCGCTTCCTACAAATCTGGGAGCGGGCCCCTTGGGGAATCTGCCTGAGGACCAGGCACCCCTGCTAGCTCCTGCAACCTCACAGGTCTGTGACAGGACCCCCTTCTGTGGAAACACAAGGTATGGAAAGCGGATCATGGACGATGAAGGGGCAAGGTTGTCTCCTCTCTGAGGATTGGATAGATGCCCCGAAAGGACTTAGGGCAAAAAGGAGAGACACCCTAAGAAGTTGCAAAAAGAGGACTTTGAATAGATTTCATGCTGTGGCAGCTTCCTCACTCATGGGAAAGTGATGATGCATTTTATGCCACTAATTTAGAAAATGGATGTTGAACCCGTTAATTTCTTTGGGTGAAAGTTGATTTCTGTAGGGTGGCGTCTCCAACGGTGTTTTGGAAGCCTGAAGCCCCCACTTGGAATCTTGCCCAGACCAGAAGTGCAATGTAGAAAGTGAAGCTGCTGGACCCTGCAGAGTAGGGGGTGGGGGGCATCCCGAACCTCTCCAGTGGGGCTGGGGACCTGCCTTGCAGGAGTAAATAAGGGTTGACCCATGTAAGGTCTGACCCTTAGCCCTGCACTTTCGCCTGCCCCAGATCCTGGGTCTTTCAGGAACACCTGTGGACACACAGTGATAGGGGGTTATGGGATCCTGGGAATGGGACGAAGGCGCTCTCTGGTCTTAGGGCAGCCTCTCTGTCCCAGCAGCTGTTGTATGGTGCATTGCCAGGGTAGGTGTAGTTCAGGAGAGAAGGTGCAGACCAATGCCAACAATTGTGTGGTGTAGGGGTAAAGGCTCTCTCAGCGCAAGCCTGAGGATTCGTCTGCCCTAACAGAAGATGGCTCAGAAAGACCTGGAGGAAGAGAAGTAGCTGCTGATTGTTCACTTCTTGGTGCAGATTTATGTTCTTATTTGACTTTCTGGACTCCTCCACCTGGGACCAGAGCTTGGGACACCATAGCAGGACATCCTAGAGACTGATTTAAAGGGGCTTTGCTAAATCAGGTGGAAGAAAGAGGATTGGCCACCTTGGGAAAAGATAGAGGCATCAGAGTCATCAGGAAAATGAGACAGGCACTTTGAGAAAACCAAAAGTTTTCAAACCGAATTGCAAAACCAAAGTGTGTGCACAATGTTTATGAGAGTCTTGGGGTCTACATACAGAAACTTTCCTGGGTGGGAAATACTTTGGAAACCTTTTTGACAAAGGAGTGTTATAGCAGTTAAACTTGGGACACAGATGAATGTTTCTGGCACCATTTTTTTCATTTGAACATAGTTTCAACTGTAACAACAAGTCCCCTACATGCCCCCTCTCTTCCCCTGGAGGATTTTGTGTCTAATTTTACTGGCTACTACTTGAGAAAATGCCCTGCCACAAATCCTCTTTGCTTACCATAATCTAGCCACACTGTTTTTTTTTCAGAATATGTGCATTTGTGTTTGAGTCCAGAAAGCCCATCTTAGTAATCAGTTCTGGAGAATGCCAGGCTTATTCCATCAGAGAGACAGTATCTAGCTGTCTAAGATAATCATCAATAAGACACATTTGGTAACTTTCACTGTTTTTGGATTAGACTCATTTTTTTGACACTGTATTTGGTCAGATTCAAGACAGTATTTATGCGGTCAGTCTCCTGGTCTCAGTTCCGTGAGAGTGAAGCATTTCCCTATGGCATCATATTTATTCCTGGTCACAGGCAAGAAGAAAGTGTTAATAAGTTTTTCCTTCTGGAACACCCCATAGTATAAACTGACTTACGCTTCATGTAACCTCATCTATATTACAGACTATGTATTTTTTTTTAGCAAAAGTGCAATGCAAATAGTTCACACCTAAGAAAAATGGAATGGAGAAAAGGAATATGTTCTATGATCTTGTTATGTTTTTAATGTAACTTAAGAAAAAAATTATCATTAACTCCCTCTCCCCCACATGAATTAATCAGAGCTAACAGTAAATGTAGAATGTAAGGGGTGCTGAGATTTCCAAAGGTCTGGTGTCATGCTGTCTCCCTCTAATATTGGCCCTGATACATTTAACAGTTGTGGTCCAGTGGTATGACAGGGAGGATTACAAGTAAATGATATGACCCATTGACAGATGGTGACAGGATGGCTTACTCGGAAAATCCAGTTCTGAATGATCTGCAGAGGGATAACAGCCAGGATAAGGAACCCAGCCTGAAAGCATCAGTGGAGTCCTTGGTTGCTGGCTCAGTACGCTCTGCGGCATTCAGATGACCCCCATGCCATGCTCCCATCTTCTTTGGTCCATGGAGTAGAGTCCTGCAGGGTAGAGGCGTCGGTGCCCTCATCCATCACCATCTTGGTTGTTTGGTCATTAGACATTGTCATGAAGGGGCTGAAGGGGTAGGAGGATGGGGTAGGGTACCCTGGGGTGTGGTACAGATCTTCCAAAGCATGCAATGCATAGGATGGTGCCGTAGGCATAGCCCAGCCTGAGCTCCTGTGCTGAGCGGTGCTCCCAGATTCCATCTGAGACAGGCAACTTGTGCTTGGTGACAGGGTCTGCAGGGCATCTGTGGGCACAGGGTCTGGCTGGCCAAGTCCCTCGGACATCGTCTGCTCCCACGAGTCCCTCTGGGGAGAATGCAAAGATCATTAGGGTGAATGGCAGTTTTGGATGGAGACATTGTTTTCCCTGGGGCTGGTGCCATACTCCTAGCCTGCTTTTAGACCTCAGGCTGCCCACACTGCACGGACCTTACCTCTTTTGAAGGATGGAGAACAAAATTATTCAGGAATATTCTGGGGGGAGGGAAAGAGAATCTGAACCCCATCTGAGCTGTTGCTATAGGGCCCTTTGCTTAAGACTGGAGAATGATAGGGAGCAGCTATAAGGCAGTGGAGTGTGAACACAGTAGCACCTGTGGCTCCCTGATCAGTCCCCTATATGGTCCCTCTTGCTGCCCTGTTGGGCACGGGTCTTTGAGGCAAGCTCTTGACAATGTATCCTGGTTGAGCAGCCAGTCACAAAGTCAGTCACTCTTCAGCTGCAGGGCCAAGTGCCCAAGCTGGTCAGATGAAGCATCCCAACCTCAGGGTTCTATAGATCCACTCACCAGCACCAGGTGTGCGGGGTCTCCAGGGAAGGGTGGTGGCAGCAATGGCGGCAGGGGAGAGGCACTGAACAGAGAGCTGGGACTGGGGGTCAGTGCTGATGGCCGGTGGTCGCTGTAGGGCTCCTGGAAGTAGGGTTCCAGGAGGCCCGGGTGGCTGGGCGCTGCTGAGGGCTCACAGGGAAAAGGCTTGGCCACTCCGGAGCTGCAGGCATCGCCAGGAAACTGCTTGGAGCTGTGGAAGTCTGAGTCGGAGAGGAACGACCGTCTGATGCCATAGAAACCTGACATAGCTGGAGAACCTGTTACCGACAGTGAGCATGGGGTGAAATGAGCCCTTTTGGGTTTTCTCTGTGGTATGTCTGTGGTCATTGAGTCCATTTGGGGAGTGTGGGTCAAAACCAGGTCAGGTGCCAAGGCCAACATTTAAATAGATTAGTGTCACTAGGGAGGTGGCATGCATGAGGGAGCTTTGTGTTGGATTTCCTGTACCTTGTAAGCCCCCTCAGCGTCTCAGAGAGTGATTTTCCCCCAACCCCTAAGGCAAAAATAATGTCTCAAAAATTGGTACTTATCAACACATTGCTACCTTTAACTGGTTTAGTCCAAATAACACCTTTGTATGAGCTCATCTTAGACTATGTCTTACTTCATTTCAATTGGGTGCTCAGTAGCCCCTTGACTGTACTGAATCTGCGCCAGGCACTGTGCTGGGAAGTGTTAAGATGAAGGAAAAAACTATTCCTGGGCTAAAATAACCCCACATTTTACCCACTGGAGGAGAATTCAACCTCCATTCTCCCCTCAATTCTGAGCTGTCTCCACATACACTGGACTCTTAGCAAAGCCCAAATTTGTGGGTACGTTGCCTGGGATTTTTCTGACTAAGCAGTGTCATGCTTGTGCAAAACCAATCTAGAGGTGGGTTATGCTCTTCTGTGCCTTCCCACATCCCCTTTTCTTGCTGTGTCAAGCTACAGGGGACTGCAGACAAGAAGCCTAGTTTCAGGTCTCTGAGATTCCCAGATTGTTTGCTGCCCTCTGCTGGCTACAGTGGTTTTGTTTGTCTGTCTGGAAAGGGAAAAAAATGTGGGGCCCCCAAATTTCCCCAGACTTGTGAGAGCTGAAGAAGCCTAGCTCCCTCCCTGTTCACAACAGCTCACTTGGGCTCAGACCAGTGATGCTGGCCCAGAAACGTGTCTGCTAGGACACATCTTTAGTTCAGTTGGGTCTTGAAGTATATGAGAACATGTTATGGGCAGGTCTAGAGGGGAAAGCAGGACTTCAGCCCCATCAGCTGTGGGTGTGGTTCCTTAGTAGGACTGGAAACCTGAGCTCAGAAACCCTAGGAAGAAGATGCAGGCAAGTTTGAATCTTTTTTGCATTCCCATCCACAGTGACCTGCTTGTGAGCTTTGTCCCTGCGTGTAATATAGACAAGAAATTTAACGAGAACTTGTCCTTGGTAATTAGGGTGCATGGGATGCTCAGCATTTGGCTTCAAACTGCACAGCATGCCACTTCCTCTGGAGCCTTTTCCTAAAGCACTTTCCACCTCCTAGGGCCCTGGACCTTGATCTCATCTATTTTCTGCAAGCATCCATGCTCATATTTGTTCACAAGAAGCTGGGCTTGATCCTGAAATTATATCTCTCATGTCCAATCTCCATCCTCCTATCCTATACTTCTAATCAGCTCGTAAATATGAAAGTGACAGTAATGGCTTACAGAGCAAATAAAAATTCAATCAAGAAGGTTCTCATACCATGTATTCACATCCTCGGGAGTGGTAAATGGTGGGGACAGAAGAATAAAGACTGCAAACAAGTCTTCCAAAAAAGAGAAAAGCAGCCTTTGGTGCTTTAAAAACATTTTTTTTGGTCTTGGGCCACACTTGGCAGTGCTCAGGGTTTCTGAACATTGTACTCAGGTAGTCCTGAGTGGGATTAGAGGACCATATTGATGTCAGGAATTGAACCTGGGTTAGCTGTGTGAGAGGCAAGTGTCTCACCTTTTGTTATTAAATCTGTGACCCTCTTTTGCTCCTTTAAGTGTATATTTTTCTCAAGAGGGAGAACAGTTCTGGATGAAAGGTGAAGCTTCAGGCCTTGCTGCAGAAAGGGGCAGTAGAAGCCAGATATCACTGCAGAGACCATGACATGGAAAGACTGTAGAGACATGTCCATACGTGGACCCTTCTCTGGCAACAACACTAGTCCCTACAGCAGCCCCGAAAGTCACACAGTTACTAGGCACTTCTGAGAGGGAAAGGTAGGAGACAGGTGTGTTTGTACCTATGATGGTGAGAGTGTAGCCCCCTGCTGAGGGTGGCTTGTGGGCACTTGGACGTGAACAGGGAGAACAGAGGGAGACTCCGCAATCTCTTCCTCTGCCTGCAGGCCCACCGCTGTCCTTGGAGCAAAAGATGCTCCAAGCAAAGTATTAAATTCTGCAATCTCTGTACAGGTCTGTCTTCACTGATTTCAGCTTTGGCAGCTAAGCAAAGAAGTGGAGCGTGATGTATGGCACTTAGAAAATTATGGGAGGGAGCCCGTGGGTCAAGGAGCTAGCACAGGGGTTAGTGTATATGTCAGGGGATAGATCCAGGCTCCACATCCCTGCAGAGATGAGCCTGGCTGAGTCTAGCTCTGGACCATCAGCCCATCATCCCAACCCACCCCTACCAGGTGAACTGGCTCCCCAAGCATTGTAGGACCTAAGCAGCATCCTCCAGCCTACTCATTGTATCCATTGCATGGTATGCTTAGCTGTGACTAGCTCAGAGTGGCCCTGTGTCTCCTGAGAAATGCTGCGAAGATTCTACTGATCTGCTGCCCCAAACAAAACCACAGCCCAGGAATCCAAGAATTTCCCTTGAGAATTTCAGTGGAAATGAAGTGATTGCTGGTGGAAGGAAGGTACTGACCTGGCATCTGGGCAAAAGGTGACTGGGAGGAGCTGACGCCACCCTGGAAAGCAAGGAGAGCACAAAACCCATTAGGAACGCATTCCCTATGCTTGGCTTCTGGTCTGAAGAGATACCTTTTGGGGTAGGTTTGGTGGGGAGCAACTGAGCAGTAGAGAAGGAGGTTTTAGGCTCTGAGAAACATTCCCCTGAGCTCTGGTTAGCTGAAGTGGAATGGTTTACTTTTTGTATTTTGCTGTTTGCTTTAATATTCCTCATCAAATTGAAACGGAGCGATGGTGCGTTTATATGTATATAGATAGGTGTGTGTGCATATCTATGCGTGTTTGGCATTGGGTTTCCCTATTTTCACTGTCTGCATTCATGCAGACTAGAAATTCCCTCAAAGTTCAGACCTTTTTGAGTCCAGAGCCAGTGAGCAGAACTGGAAGGTAGGTGGTTGTTGAATTATGATTCATAACCCCTCAGCACCCCCACTCTTCTTTCTCAACACCCTGAGCCTATTGGTCCTAATCCTGTGGCCTGTGAATGAATGTGACCTTGTTGGAAATAGATCTCTGAACTGTGGCCTGTGATTGAGCTAAGGAACAAATGAGTGATGGGGAGGATGTATTAGGTGGCTCATGTTTTTGTAAGAAGCAGCTAGGGGGAAGTAGAGAACCTAAGGAGCAACCTCCCAGCATCAGGTGCGCTCCTAGGGTGCTTTGGGCACATCTAGACTGCTGCCTCCTTCACTTAGTCCCAAGCTTGGTGTCTGCCGTTTTTCCCCTCTGCTCAAATCTAACTTCTTTTCGTGTATCTTTAGGAGGGTCTGTGAAGCCACTGGGAAGGGAAAAGAAGTGGGCCAAATGCAAACTCATACTCCAGAACTGGGTGGAAAATGTAGCTAATGCAGCTGCTGTACCAGATTTGAATTGTTGGTCTCTAGTGCTTTGATCCTGTGCTCTAAGTCCTGGCCCTCATGTCTCTGATGCACCCAAGCTGGGCAGGACTTTAGAGACTCTCCAGTAATGCTGGAAGCTCTCTCTGTTCTCTGTATTATCAGTGTGTGTGTGTGTGTGGGGGGGGGAGGCATTTGAGCTTTTGTGACAGGGGTCCCAGTACTCTTAGAGCAAGCTCTCTTACTCTTCTTATGCTCTCATACGTTTTCCTGTCAGTTAAAAGACAAAAAATAATAAAGGGGGCTGGAGAGATTGTACAGGGATTACAAAAGGTGCTTGTCTTGTTGCTTTTGGCCAATTCTGATTCCAACTCTGGCACTGCCTATAGTGCCCTGAGCACAGAGCCATGAGTAAGCCCTGAAGACCACTAGGTTTATACCACTGTGGTTTATACATTGAAAAAGTTAAATTTTTTTTTAATATAACAGGCTCACTGGTACCTGTGGAGGCCTCCAGGTCTTTAGCTGGCAGTGCTGGGATCAAACTCAGGGCTTTGCACATATAAGGACATGCTCTACCACTTCAGCTATCGCAGGTCTCTGTGCAGTCAGCTTTTCATGATTGCCTTGAAATTGGCAGCACTCACTCCTCTCAGACCCTTTATACAGCTGAAAACTTCACCAAGATGTCACAATTATAGTCTACTTGGTTTTATTTTTTAATTGCATTTAAAAAGCCACTTGTCCTTGTTTATTCTATGTAATTTTGCCTTCTTTCTTCTGTGGGTAATCATTTTAGCTTAGTTCTTTATGGTTCCCCATAAAATTTTACCTTGCATATTTGTCAAAGCCTCAGTTCTCCCACTGACAGAAAAGATTCTTAGAAATCAATGCTCACTCTTCTGATTTCCCTGAATGTAATTTCCTGCACCTGCAGGAAGCTGTCCTATCTTTTCCATCACCAATTATACCTACAATCTTCTTATATTAATTTTCTTCTTTTTATTAAAAAAATCTGGCATCCTAACTGTTGTAATCATTAAATGCCTCAACACTCTTAGGTACATGTTCACTGTTTTCTTATTCTTCTCTCAGATGTTTTTCTAAATTCACTTTTCTTCTAAAGTAATTATTTAGATAATTTCTTTTAGGTGGTAAATTGGATTTTATTTAGTTAGAAATAATTTTTTGGCTCTTGAACTAAGTGTGTGTGTGTGTGTGTGTGTGTGTGTGTGTGTGTGTGTGTGTGTTGCTGCTTCCCTCAGACTTGTTGTCTTTTTGCTTCCATGATTGCCATTGAGAAGGTTGTTACAAATCATAGCGCTTAGATTAGGGATGATTTTTATTTTTGACCACTTTGCAATATCTTTGCTTCATCACTAAAAGTCCTCAAATTCACCTTCATACAAAGGTGGATTTGAATACATTAATCCTACTTGGGATAGCATATGTTGGGGATTTATGTCTTTTACTAAATATTTGGAAAGTCATCTCTTTAAATGTTGCCGTATCTATTCAGGTACTCTTATTTATCATAATTATCTGACATCCTTACCTTCTTCTCTGGGAATCTTTTGAGTTTTATATTTAATCTTCTACTCTTGTCCTCAGTTGCCTTTTACCTCCATTAATTTCTCTATGCTCATGGTTCTTTGTCCTTTATTTTGGTATAGATACAGATTTCTTAGCCTTGTATCTACTTCACTAATTCAACTGTAGCTATCATGTGATTCAATTTTTAATTATACATATTTTATCATTTCTAAAAATTTTTATTTAAAAACCTAGCTTGTAGAGTTTCCTTATTGAGAGTGTATTCTATTCTTAAATAGCTGTAAATTTTGTAATTGGGGAATTATGATATCTGAAAGTTTTTGGAATTTAAATCTCATTTGTTGTTTATGCTGATTGTTTTATCATGGTTTGTTTCCTCTTGTCTTTTGGTGATCAACAAACACACATCTGTGACAGTCTGGGTTGAAGCCCAGACTGTGTCCTTTCAAAAGATGTATGTTTTATTTCTTAAGTGCCCCGCACTTCCGGTTACTCTTGTTAATCTTAAGATTTGAGTTCAGCTTCCTCATCTTGCCAGTCTTCTAAGGGCCAATCTTCTTGGACCAACTTGATACAGGGAGGACAAGAGGAACCAGTCTTTGATCTGATCATCAGTCCAGTCCAACTTTTTATTTCTGCTCACAAATTTCTCCAGTCTCCCATGCCAAACTCTCTCCCTGCCTTTTAATTTTAGCTTGAAAGATTTCTCTTCCTTTTTGTTGGCTCAACAACTACTAAAAGTGGTTTCAAAGAAAGATCTCGATCCAGAATTATCATTGAGATGTCCTTACTCCTTCCTGGTCTATTTGACTACAGTAGAGTCAGTAAATGTTGAAACTAGATGTTTATATTTTTCAAACATGGTGCAAAGGCTGTTTTCATAACTTCTAGGGTTTTGTTCAGCAGGTACTTAAATTCTAGTAAAATATATTAATGAGCATACACTTGTAGCAGTTTCACAGATATACTATTTGACGCACAGCCACATAAATTAAAAATATTATCTATCACACAACCCTAAGAGATAAGTAATGTTTTGAACCTGCTGAGGAGGAAGCTGAAACAGAAAAAGTTACTATGGGTTATGGTAGGTGAGGTGAAGACAAGAACCTTTCTGAGTTCAGAGCTTGGTTCATAAAACCTTATTTTTAATTATTATTGCACACATACCTACATATACATACATGCACATTACTTTTAGAGAGTCTGCTGAGGTATTTTGTAGTAAATTTCATTTGTTTTGGGCACGTTAATTTTGATGAATTTTGACAATTTGGGGGGAGTTCCCTTTGGGTCACACCAGAGTGGTGCTCAGGAATCACTCAGGGATCATTTTTGGCAGGACTCTGGGGTGGTCATATGATGTGCAGGGATGGAACCCAAGTTGGCCATATGCAATGCAAATGCCCTAACTTGACAAGATCCTCTCATCTTCCACCTCAAGCATGATCTAAAGTATTTGGTTCAAAATTATTTTATAGCTACCCCTTTCTGGTGTGGCCTGATTGAGACGAAATGAATGAATAAACAAGTGATAATGCACCGCTTTGAATCCCTATCCTGTAGACCCCTAACGAGTCTTGAAGGGTTCATTTTGGCATCAGAAGGATTTCTCAGGGCATGTTTTCTAACTGACCCCTGGTCTCCCCTCACGTGCACAGATTTCATAGGAAGAGGAAGACTGATTTAAATTGGAACTTCAGGCATGGGCCCTTGCCATTGTTCCCATGTAAAAGAAATTGCATCCTGATCTTCCTTCTTTAATCACCACCACTCATGGGCGCCTCACAATCTGACTCTTTCAGAAAGAATACTGAAATTAATATTGAAGAGCATATAACTTTTGACCAAGCAAGATGGAATATAATTTTTATTTTGCATACTGCAAACAACAGGATCCTGCAATGCCAGGTAGCCAAATTTAGAGGTTGGTATTTGAATGAAATTTGCCAGTCTGCAACTTCCTGTAGCTAACATAGCAGCCTCCCAGCTGCCCCAAAAGCCCCTCCATGAAAATGAGTTAATTTGAACTAATAGGTCACCCAGGCAGTAAAGTGATAAGATTAGAAGTTTTCCTGGAATACAGTGATAGTCATTTTTATGACCCTATAATATTTTGTAGGTGCCAACTTCGTCAGATGAATACATTGAAGTGGGCTAAGCAAGATATTGTCAAGTAATTTAAAAACAATTTTTTGGGGGTCACACCCGGCAGTGCTCAGGGGTTACTCCTGGCTCCATGCTCAGAAATTGCTCCTGGCAGGCACGGGGGACCATATGGGGTACCGGGATTCGAACCGATGACCTTTTGCATGAAAGGCAAACGCCTTTCCTCCATGCTATCTCCTGGGCCCCCCAAAACAATTTTTGTATGATTTCTTTGCTATTCCCAATTTTATAGAAATAAAAGTCATCTCTTTAAATTTACTACATTGCTACTAGTGCTTAAATAATAATGATAATAGCCACTTGCAAAAAGCTAGGTTCTTTCTTCAAGGAAATTATAGCATTTTATACACATAATTCTCATTGTACTTGTGTCTGACAGGGAGGCAGGGGTTGCTGGTAATATTTTGGATATATTAACACCATATTTTATAATTTGCATTTAAACTTATACTAGGTCACATACTTTTCATCCAGTTTTGAAATGAATATAATGTCAAATCTGGATATAACACAAACACGTCATAATGAGTTCCCATGTGAGGTTGGAATAACTTCCTACAGAAAAGAATTGGCACAGAGAACCAGATTTCTTAATTAAAGGGCAAATAAGTATAACAGAGTAAATAAGTAGAACTGGGGTTATTCAGGTTGGTATGAAATATTAAACAAGCACTAAATTATCAAACCTGACTGAATAGATATTACTAGTTTTGCAAGCTTATGTACCACTTATCTACCACTTATCTACCTTATGTACCACTTATCTACCTTATCTACATATTTATCTACTTTGATCACAAGTACGAAAAATATAATGTAATGGCTAAGAACGCTATTAGCAGTATCTTCCATATGTCTGGTGCTTGGTATAATGCTATCTTGACATAGAGTGGTGCCATCGTCAAGTTTACAAGAGAGGAAACCAAGCTCCAGGAATTAGGTGATGTTCCCAGAGGTACACAGATTGTAAAGTACATTACCAGGTGCTGAACCCAAGACCCAAACCCCCAATTTATGCTCCCTCAACCTGTCTATAACACCAGTGGATTTTTTTGTAGTGTTGGTGTTGGGAATGCACACCCAGCAATGCTTGGGCTTATTCCTGGCTCTGCACTCAGGAATTGCTTCTGGCAGTACTTGGACCATATGGGATGCTGAGGATCAAATCTTGGTAGCCACATGCAAGGTAAACACCCTTTCCACTGTACTTTTGCTCCAATATCAGCACTGGTGGGTTTTCTGCACAGGTCTTCCTGACAAACTGTGAGTATGGTTGTAGTGCTAATGTTATGCCAGGTACAGGACTACCAACTGTGGGTGCCAGGACAAGTGTACCACTGGAGCCTAGATTAGCCTTACTTAGGAAGACAGGCCACTTCCATGGCAGTGCATATATCACTCCCACTCTTTTGAAGCTCTTCCGCTGGAAAGGAGTGATGCAATTTCTCTGTCCCGGTGCTCTTGCTGGCAGCTGGCCCCAGCCACTGGGCCATTTAGGGGCCACTGTGGGATTCCAGCCTGGCTAAACATATTGGCCACTACCATGAGCTCTGGGGACACCAAAGATGTTCCCAGGCTGCTGAGAACTATGGAAAAATGGTAAATCTGCTAAGGTTTGGGGATAATAAACACAATGAAAAAGATAGGGAAAAGGAGCCTGTGGGACAGATAGGAAACTCCTCATTTTCAACCTAATGAGCTCTACTCAGTCATCTTGGGGAATTCATTGGGCACTGGGCTATGCATTGGGCACTGAAGGGTAAGAGTGTAGAAAGAAGAAAAGGACCTCTTAGATGTGAAACAACGTGTGGCTGCTGGTGGTGGTGGTTGATATCTCTCTCCTTTGGGGAGAGTAATTTGTTTATTGATGGAAGTTTCACTTAGTTGATTACATGAAAAATGCATTTTATATGTCCATAATGCATGAGGATTGTAAAAATTTATAGAAATGCAAAGAAGGCAGCATGAATTCTGGGAACTTCTGAGGGAAGATGGCTACATAAAAACATATGAATTAAGTACAGTTGTAGGTCCTGGGTTTGAAAAGCACTTCACAAATGTTTATTTTATGGCCAGACTCTGTCAGGCACTGCACGTTCGAGAGTCTGTATTTCGTCCTTCATAATAACTGCCGAAGTAGACTTGTATGCCAGATGCATTCTACACTGGCTGCTATGAATAATATGTGGGGTAGGTGCTATATGTAGTTACAATGCATGCTACACTATGCTGTGTATATTGTCATTATGTTATATATGTAGTTTGTTAAATAGATCGTAAGTTATTTCTGTCTTATTAATTGGGAAACTAATAGATAGTATGAAGGATTTTTCCAAAGTCACAAAAATAGTAATGTGCCTTAGTCTAGGGTGATGCTTCACAGTTATTGAGGCAGTGATTAGAGTAGGTGGGAGCAAGTGGGGGTGTGTGTGAAGGAAAGATCCAGGCAAGTTCTGACTTGAGAGTAGGGGGCTAAGTCCCTTAGACTATAGGTGATATAGGCCAGTCTAGCTTTGAGGGATGAAGGGAACTTGGGCAGCAGATCAAAAGGATGTTGTAATGGAAGAAAGTTCAGGATGGGGGCTCAAGCTCTGTGGTAGAGTATATGCTTCACATGTATAGGCCCAGAGTTCAACCTGAGTACCACTGCAAAGTGTGTTGGGGTGCATGTGTAGGGTGTGTGAAGATGGAAAGCTGAAGAGCGGCTGAAGTAGGGTAGGTGAGTCAGGGCACCTGGACTGAACCCCACTAAGGAGTGGAGACTTTGTTTGAAAGTAGCTTAGGCAGTGATGATGTGGGAATAGCAGTGGGGGACATTTAACTCAGAGCTGACATATTGATTGGTGGAATGGAGAAGAGGGAGGCCAGGTGATCCCCATAATCAGTGATGGGGGGTCTCTGTAGATGAGGTGGACGTGAGGTTTCTAGAGATCAGTGGACAACATTCCTACCTGCCTCTCCTTGGCTTTGTTCTTAGCCTGGCAAAGACCAGTCCTCGCCCTGTGGGTGCTGCAGGCTTGCTGGCCACCTGTGCCAGTGGTGCCAACTCTCAGGGTTCATTCTCTCTCCTTTATCATAAGCCTCCATACTGATACCTGTGTGTAAAGAGGGGACTGGCACGTCTCCTCAGTACTGCCCTATTTGCAAAGGGGAAAAGTCCTCCCTTCTGAAAGGATTTAGCTTCCCGGGACATTGTACAGATCCAATTCTAAAGTCAATATGAATGTGAAGATAGAACATGGAGATCTATATCCATGAACACATTGACCCTGTATCTACAAAGCCTAGATTATGGAGGATTTGTCTCACAAAGCAACCTCATCTGATCCTGTGCCACGTGTTTAATTACCACCAGACTTGGGGACAGTAGGTGCTATGTAACTGGCATAAAAAGGCGATACAGAATCTTAGTAAGATTTGGGTGAGGCCTTTCAGTACGTACAAAGGCCCAGTGAAGGCTCCACTCCAGCTTTAAATTGTCTCACAAGAAGGACATGTTTCAGGAAGTCTTTCATTAATGAAATTTTACCATGTTACAATCGCATACACACATCAGTTTAAACATTAACAACTTGCTTAATTTCCTCATGCACTGTTGTAGGGGAGCTCTGGAAGATTTTGGGAGAATCTCAGTGTGGTATGAGCCCCACTGGAAGGAGAAGGAGGGGAGGGAGGAACAGGGTCTGAGGGGAGATGCATTAACATCTGATTTTTACTTTATTATTTTTTATTTTATTTTTTGGGGGTTTTTGGGTCACACCCGGCAGCGCTCAGGGGTTACTCCTGGCTCCATGCTCAGAAATTGCTCCTGGCAGGCACGGGGGACCATATGGGGCACCGGGATTCAAACAGATGACCTTTTGCGTGAAAGGCAAACGCCTTACCTCCATGCTATCTCCCGGGCCCCCCTGATTTTTACTTTAGACCCTTGTAGTTAAGATAACCAGTGAGCTAAAGTTAAAGTATAGAATTCAAGCCTCATCTCTTTGTAAATGTGTTTTTAAAAACCCTAATTCCAAGTGTCTTCAATTTCTGGTTTCTGAACTAATTCTTGACATTTCACTGTTAAAAATCTTTTGCTTGGCACCAAATGGTATCCAGGGTCTAGGCTGTTGTGTGAGAAAGCAACCTTTATTTTCCACACCACTGAGGAAAGCCCGCCTTGTCTTGATTTGAACATCTGGAATTTTCTTTGTATTTTTGTAACTAATTTCGAACCACAGGAGTTTTGGGGAGACATGTTGATAAATGGTCCTACTGATACTTTGGCCAGAACAGAATCTGTGGAGCTTTAGTCCTGCCAGATGGAAGTGCCATGGCTGTTTTGCTGCGGAACTTGATTATTTTTGCAAGTGGCATGAAAGAATCCACCACCAGGAAATATTTTAAATTTCATGACTTAAAAAATGACAGAGCCAATTGAACAGCTGAAAAAATAAGTTGTGAAGAGTTTGCCATTATGATGATTATTTTTTAAAATGTCTGTGCTGGGAATGAGCAGGTGGCTGGGTTAGAGGCATGGAAAATCCTGGGGATGAGGCTCAGTTCTCTAAAAAGGGCAGGACAGTGGGCTAATGACAGTCAGACAGCGGGTCATTTTTGAAAGCCAGAGGAAAAAATCTTGTTTCCAATAGATGCCAAGGACAAGGTGCTTGCATTTAAACACTGTTATTTCGAGTTTACTCCTTTACTCCTTGCTTCGATTTAAAAAAAAATCTTTCTGAACTTATGAATGGCGATTAGTTGGCAAAGTTAACAAACAATATGCAAAGCTCTGCACCATTAGAGTGAGTGGGGAGACAGACACTCCCACGATAGACCCTGTGAACAGCGCAGAGGAGCAGAGCATTGTGCTGGCAACTTGGTGGGAATGTTGCAAGGATAAATGAGATGGATTGATTGAAAAAAAGCTGTAATCTTTGACTCCCAAGAGATTTTGGAATCAAGCCAAGAGTATGGGTGCTTCTAAAATCTAAGACCAATGCAGACAACAGAGGGGTAATAAAATAGCAGCAAAACTTCACTTTGTTGTCTGTTGATGTTGGGCAAGTCCTGACACCTCAAGTTGGTGCCCATTGGTATGTGGGTAGTTAGTCAGAGTAGCAAAGATGGGAAAGAAACGGATAAGAGGTCAGAGGTGTAGCTCAAGTGGATCCACATGTCTTGTATTTGTGAGGCTCTGAATATCTTCCTTGGCACCGTGTATCTCAATCCTCGAATCCTCAGCCCTGAATATGTCCATTAAGTCAAGAAAAGAGGAATTTGAGAAGCTGTTCAAACTACCTATTACTGTTCTTACACTCATGTTGTCAGAATGTGGGTTGCCTCCTTCCAGAGCTCACTCTTGTTCTAGCCTCATATCCCAGTTTATGCACAAGCTCTGCTCTTTG
>PVKC010022831.1:0-17522 GCA_004027635.1 Crocidura indochinensis
CAGATTGTGGATTTATAAATGACACCTGGAGTCTAAACTAGAGGGTTGCTAGAACCTCCTGTCTGTAGCTGGTTGGTCGGAAGCCCAGAATCCCAAATTATCTCCTGAGATGAGGATTTATGTTCCTGCTTCGGGTCTCCTCTCTTGGGTTCCAGTTTAGAGTGCATGTAATGCCTTCCAAACCTGGAGGCATCGGACAACAATTTGATATTCCTTATTAGAGCATCCTGTGAAGTTGCATGAACAAAGAAAGACTCAATAGAACCCCTCTTGGTTTTAATATGCAGAATCTTTTTTGTTAGTTTTTATTTTGTTTGTTTTAGGGCCACATCTGACAGTGCTCAGGGGTATTTCCTGGTTCTGAGGTCAGAAATCACTCCTGGCAGGCTCAGGGGACTATATAGGATGTCGGGGATCCAACCTTGGTTAGGCCACATGCAAGGCAAACACTCTACCCACTGTGCTATCACTCCTACCCCTTGATATGCAGAATCTTGAGTCTAAATCCTAGCCTTCCCACCCTCAACCTAGTTTGCTATGGAAAGAACCATAAATCTGCATAGAGTACCTTAATATTGTGGAATGTGACTATGCTTCTCAAATGAAAACTAATGCTAACTTCTCAGCCAGAGAAAAATTTAATATGAAACTAATGAAGCTTTAAGATTCAAGGATGCTGCTCACTTGCATGGGTTCATTCCAAGTGCTGGAAAAGTCTGTAACAATATACCTAGAAATATCTTCTTATTAAACTTGCCAAGTACAATATAATTTGTTATTAAGTTTCTTAAAGACAGTCCTTCAAATCAGACCTAACAACTTTGAATCTGCCCCTACTGAGAGTGTCTCAGAAAAAAAAAATGTGCCACGTAATTGATTATTACATTTAACTTTTATTCCAATGCTGTAGTAATGACAGTTGCAGTGACTTGAGATTTTAAAAACAATTTAGTAGCAATAAATTTAAAAGTTCTTTCAGGGAAATGTTTGAAAATTTCTCC
The DNA here is from genome assembly GCA_004027635.1 of Crocidura indochinensis. NCBI lineage: Eukaryota > Metazoa > Chordata > Mammalia > Eulipotyphla > Soricidae > Crocidura > Crocidura indochinensis. The sequence continues at coordinate 1,002 of PVKC010022831.1, forward strand.
TATATTAACTTTACTGAAGTTTATGAAATTAAATGATAACAAGAGGATTTTAATAACCAATCACATGGGAAAATCATTCTCCTCTCAACGATGACAAATCAAAGCAAATGATATAATTTATAAAACATTTAGAACAATATGAGGCCAGAGTGGTGGTGCAAACAGTTGGGTGTTTGCTCTCATGCACTAACTAACTTAGGACAGACCGCAGTTTGATCCCCTGGCATCCCATATGGTTCCCTAAGCCAGGAGCAATTTCTGAGCACATAGCCAGGAGTAACCCCTGAGCGTCACCAGGTGTGGCCGAAAAACAAACAAACAAAATCATTTATAATAAAATGCAGGGATCTGAGCTTTCTTCTATAAATAATCAGTTTTAAATAAGATAAATGAATATTTCAAAGAATCTTGTTTGAGAAATATGTTGATACTCTATTTTTATCATTCTTAAAAATGATCCTGACTCCAGTTTAAACTGAGAGAGCTGTTCTTTCTTTATTTGAGGGGAAGGGTGTTGGGTCCATACCCAGGTGTGCTTAGGGATTACTCCTGGCTCTATGCTCTGGAATCATTCTTGGAAATGCTCAGGGTACCATATGTGATACGAGATACAAAACCTGGGTGTGTTGCATGCAAGGCAAGCACCTTATCTCATGTATTATCTTTATAATCCTCAAATCAATAATGTTAAAGGACTCTGTACATTCATGTATAATTGTAAAAGTTATATACATGTATAATTTAAAATGTGTACCGTTTATAATCAGAAATCAAATGAGTATTCATTGTACCTTATTTCACTGGGTCAAATATAATTATACTTGCATTTGATTCAGGCTTCCTTAAGATAAATAATTTAGCCTTGCAATTTAAGATGCCTTTTTATTTTAAAGAAAATGCATCACATAGTTGACATAGTTGATCATAACACTTGTTTCCAGATAAGTGAAAGCAAAAAGTTATTGAAAAAAAATGTATGAGAAGAGAAAAATAGAAACAACAAAAAGTCAGTTGCAAGTTATTTTTGTAAAAATTACTGTATCACCAATGAAGACATGAATACAATAGCAAAAGGTTTAGTGAGCTCTTGTTATCTGTCAGTCTGTTCAATTGTGCGTGGTGTTCCTTTAAGGATAACAGCATCAAACAAATGAAGTTGTCCAGAAACTCAAAGCTACGATACTACTCATTTTAGGTGCATATATTCAGCTGCAGAGCCTCCTGGAAGAAAGCCTGGTTCTGACATGTGGGCATGGTTACTATCTAACAGGCTTGCCTAGAAGAAGGGAGATAGAGTGGAGGGTGCCCATATTTGCTCTAAAAAGCAGCCCTGGTGATATCAGTCCAACTACTGGCTGAAGTTTGGTCAATAAGGGTCCCCTCAGAGAATTGTTGAGGGTCAACGATGAGGCAGGCCATCAAAGAAAAGATGATTCTGGGGTGATGAGGCAGCAAGCATGCCTGCAGCATAACTAATCTTAAATTAATTAAATAAATTTTATTATTTATATTATATATAAGCAATTTACAATTTACATTTTATATATTATATGATTTGATATATATTCATACATTATAAATATATTTATTAATAAATTTTTTCCTTGCCACCATGCTATTTCTTCAGCCCCATGTTTTTATTTCTTTACTTTTATTATATTGCATAGTTACTAAAATAACCCATAAGTGACACATCATTACTGTTCAATTTTATTTTTAATTAATATTTTTGTTTAAACGCCTTGATTACAAACATGATTGTGCTTGGGTTTCAGTCATGTAGAGAACACTCCCCTTCACCAGTGCAACATTCCGATTCCAAATGCTCCAAATCTCCTCCCACACCATCCCCACCTGTACTCTAGACAGGCTTTCTACTTCCCTCATTCATTCTCATGGTTAGATTGGTTCTCAATATAGTTATTTCTCTAACTGCAATCATAGCTCTTTATGGTGAGCTTCAAGTCATGAGCTGGAACTTCCAGCCCTCTTCTCTTTTGTCTCTGAAAATTATTGTGACATATCTGCTGTAAGTTTTAAGGGTGCTCCTTTGAATGCAATTTCCCTTTTTGATCTTGCTGCTTTCAGTGTTCTATCTCTATCTGTGGGATTCTTCATTGTAACTAGGATGTGTCTTGAGGTGTTTTTCTTCGGGTCTTTTTTACTGGTGCTCTTCAGGCAATCAGGATTTGATTGCATGCAGTCTTTAGCTCTGGGGGTATCTCTGTGATGATGTCTTTGTTGATTCTTCCTGGGGATCTCCTTCCTTGGACTCTGGGATTCCAATGATTCTTACTTTGTTTCTGTTGAATTTATCAAAGACGTCTATTTTCATCTGGTCACATTCCTTGAGTACTTTTTCCATTGTCTGATCATTTGTCTTAAAATTATTTTCCAATCTCTTCTGCCGCATGGAGTTTCTCTGCATTTAATCTTCCAGTTCACTGATTCTGTGCTCAGCTGCTGTTACCCTTTTGGAGAGACTGTCCATTGAGTTTTTCAGTTGAGCTACCATGTTTTTCAGATCTGTTATTTCAGTTTGGAGTTTTCTGATTTCTGTCTTTGAGTTCTGTTCAGCTAGCGCTATGTTTTCTTTGATTTCCATGAGGGTCTTCCAGATTTCTCTTCTAAACTCCTTATATGAGAGGTTAATCAGATCATTGGTATTTTGGGGGTCATCAGAGCTATCATCTTCATTCTCTGTGCGTGGTGTTTGCCTGCGAGGTTTCCCCATTGTCACGCTTGTAGTGTGATTTTTTTCTGTGTGTTATGGTGGGGTTCATTAGTTAGAAAGAACTCGAGGCCATGCTCTTCTGGGGCCCCCAGGAGACAGTTTATATGGGCCCTTCCTAGCCCTCTGAGGAGAAGTTCAGGAGATCAGAGAAGAGAAACACACAAAGCCAACAGGTCCCTTCAACTTCTCCCCATCGCCAATCTCACAGCAGGGCAAATTCCTTCACAGACAAAGGAGTCCAGGAGTAACCCCTGAGCACTGCCGGGTGTGACCCAAAAACCAAAATAAATAAATAAATAAATAAATAGGGGCCCGGGAGATAGCATGGAGGTAAGGCGTTTGCCTTTCATGCAAAAGGTCATCGGTTCGAATCCCAGTGCCCCATATAGTCCCCCGAGCCTGCCAGGAGCAATTTCTGAGCATGGAGCCAGGAGTAACCCCTGAGCACTGCCGAGTGTGATCCAAAAACCAAAAAAAATTTAAAAATTAAAAATTAAAAAAATTAAAAAAAACAAATAAAATTCAATTACTTTAATCTCTCTACTACATGAAATTTCTCAAATAACATGAGAACTATTCTCAAGTAGGAAACATGCCACTTAGAATGACTGAGGAAATAGGATGGGGAAGGGGAGGGTTGCCTTCAACTGGGATGGGGTGTGTGCGGAAAATGGTGAATATTATGTATGAAAAGTTATCAGGAACAGTATTGTAAACCACAGTGCACAAAGTGATTTTTTAAAGTACCTCTCCAGTAGGCAAACTAGAGGGTGGAAGGCAAAGAGGAAGAAGGGGAAGAAAGGGAGAACAATGGCAGAGGGAAATAAACACTGTTGAAGCAATTAGTGCTGGTACATTGTATGCCTGAAACTCAATCATAAATGACTTTGTGATCTTATGGTGCCTAAATAAAATTAATGACTAAATAATATATACATCCCCTATAAGAATAAGTCAACACAAAAATATAAAGTGACAACTTTCAAAACAAAGATTGAGTTTTCTTCCGTTTCTAACTAAAATTGGAATATATTAGTTCCTCATCATTTTTCAAGATATTATAAACAGTGATTAGCAAACTAAACTGAAAATAAAAAGGCTAGGACATGTATTCTCATCAGCTGAACGAATTCTTGAATACACTTTTCAAAAATGTTTTGGCTTCTCTTACTTTTAAACCTTTTCAGAATAGACTAACTCCTTTAAGAACCAGGAGATAAAATGAAGGGAGTAATTTACTGCCAATTAGGAATCTGAGTAAATGAGTTAGAAGAGTTGGGAGTGTATACCTTTATGATAAGCATTCACAAAACAGCAATTCAAAATGAAAAAAAAGAGAGAGGAAAATCACCAGGAACCTAATTGCTTAAGGTAACTAATAATTATAAAAAACAAAAATATTACCTTAGCCTCAGATATATTTGGAATATAATATTAATTCTCTATATGCAAATTATGTCTTCTAAGAATAAAATTATGACTGCTACAATGAAAAATGGGGGAGAAGAAATAGTATAAGAGGAAGAAAGGAAGGAGAAGAAAGAAAAGAGAGAAATTATTTCTATTTTATAAATACTAGTTATAATAAACTTTGCAAATAAACCAAATTGTCCAGGAAACAAAAATATGCATTTGTTTAATAATTAAATTAAGATACAGTGTTCTTTTTGCATATTTAACTGACTCAATTAAAATAATCAAAATAAAGTGAAGTTGACTATTTCAGCAATGTGGGTGGCAAAGATATATTTTTGTCGACCCTTTCTTTCTTAGAGATATAATGATAACATCTGGGCTAATTCCAGACTCCATGATATGTTATGTGGCAATAACAAGAGTGAGTTAACAAAATAAAAAAAAATAATAAAAGTAGCCTGGATCTTTCTTAACTTTCAACCCTATTGGAGTGACTGCAGTTAACTACAAATGTCAAAATATTTTGAATAATTATGTAGTTACCTAAACAATACCATTCACACTAGATAATGCCATAATTCTGCTCACATAAATTTTCTCTTCTTGTGTAAATGATAAGCACAAATTTTAAACATTTTAAGAACCTAAGCAATTTTTCTCTCACCAACGTTCTATGATCATTAATACAATCCTGAAGAAAAGTTTGGACTAGAATTTTTAAGATATATATGACAACATATGCATTTTTAAAATACCAGTAGCTATTTAAAAAGTAAATATAAATAAAACTTATCTCAGTATTAGCCTTTATCCTGAATGCCATCATTTAAGTGGTTTCCTTCTCAGAAATGTTTACTATAGGGCTGGGGCAGTAGTACAGTGGTAGGACTTTTGCCTTGCACATGGATGACTCAGAAAAGACCTGAGTTCAATTTCCAGCATCCCATATGGTTCCCCTAGCCAGGAGCGATTTCTGAGTGCATAACCAGGAGTAATCCCTGAGCCCCTCCCCCTCAAAAAAAGAAAAGAAATGTTTACTATAATATTGTCAATCACAATTCCACTAAAATATATGGAATTCATATCATAAAAATAATTGTGGCAATAAGTGATGTTATTGATACTGATATATCTAAATATTTACTAAGTATGAAAGTGATCACTGTCTTCATAGGAACAGGAAATGAGTAAAATAACTGTATATCTGAGGAAATTATTTACTAGACTTAAAGATGATCTCTTTTTATTCACTTTTATTTATTTATTTATTTATACTGAAGAGCAGCATTATAATTCCAGGTCTGAGCTCAGTTTTCTGAGCATCACCAAGAATGGTCCTCAGGATCCAGGTCACTGCTTGGAAGGATCATGCAAAACAAATAAATAAATTTTATATTAAAAATAAAGTAATATAAAAGTTCAATTTTCCAAAGAATTTTCTTGGTAAAATTATGAAATAACATTGAATTCAATAGTTAAGAAGACAGAGAAAAATATATTATGAGCAACTATGTAACACATAGTCTTTAAATAAAATAATATATAAATAAGTGAATCTCTTACAATGATAGGTTGCATCTATCAAAAGCAATAGAAACATAATAAAATACATGACTATCAATGTAATTATATGCATAATTAAGCCAAAACAAAGACAAGTAAATTATGGCCAATATTACAAGTAAGGAAAGTTATAAATAATCAAATGTTAGATAGAAAGCTACAAAAGTAACTATTTATATAAATAAATAACTACATATAACCATATATGTTATATAACTACATATACATATATACATATATATTTACATATAACAACCAAAATCAAAGCTTTTCTAAAATCTATTTTAAAAGATTATACAAAATTGCAATTTACAATTGAAGCAAAAAATCAAAAATATGTAAGGAGAAAGTAAATGGAAAATATTTCATATCATTTTGAATGGGCATACAATAGTATCATAATTTAATTATCATAATTATAATTTAAATCATAATGTATTATGTAAATTAAGCTGTGTCGTTAAACCCTGATCAAAAAATCTATGGCTTAAATTTAAATTTTATTTTGGGGATACAGCTTTTCTGGGCTACACCCAGAAGTGATTGAAGTTCAGGGCTTATTCCTATTCTCTGCCTCCTGGCAGACTTGTGGATCTTATGAGTGATGGGGATCGAACCTGGGTCAGCCTGTACCACTTAAAAATTTAAGGTGGTGAAAATGCAAGTGAAGGGTGGGGTGGAGTTGAAAGCAGATAGATGGGTCTGGTAATGAGTTTGGGAAGATAAAACTTAAGAAGAAAATTCCTAGCTCTGAAGTAATCCTAAAGCCTGAATAACATCTCTTTGTGATGCAAATTCTGAGCTCTTGGGAGTTGAAGAACTGAGCACCCCTTATAGAAGGGTAGAACCCCTATATAAGAAAGAAAAAGCTATAGGAAAATCTAAATATCTTCAAAAGAAGATGAGCAAGAATAGGAACAGGTGATCAGATGTACCAAGATGTCCTATGACAATACCCAGATTAACTTTATGCATTCAGATAACTCCAGGCCAAAATAATTTGGAGAAATTTTGTACAACCTTATCACAAACATATTCTCTGCTTCTCCACTCTCGAAAAGTCCATATTCTTTTATGAATATGTTACTGTCTCCTCTCCCCTCCAACTTCTCTAAGTAAACATCTTTTAATAAAACTATTTTACTTCATTAACAAAAATATCAGTGGAACTTAGAGAAATGTGTTTCTATTCTTCCTTGTACTAGCAATTCCTTTTTTTCTTTCTTTAAACATCTTGATTACATATATGATTGTGATTAGGTTTCAGTCATGTAAAGAACACCCCCTTCACCAGTGCAACATTCCCACCACCAATGTCCCAAATCTCCCTCCGTCCCACCCCACCCTCACCTGTAGTCCAGACAGGCTTTCCAGATCCCTCATTCATTCACATGACTATGGTAGTTCTCTGTGTAGTTATTTCTATAACTGCACTCACCACTCTTTGTGGTGAGCTTCATGAAGTGAGCTGGAAGTTTCAGTTCTCCTCTCATTGTCTCTGAGGATTGTTGCAAAAATGACTTTTATTTTTCTTACAACCCATAGATGAGTGAGACTATTCTGCGTCTCTCTCTCCCTCTGACTTATTTCAATCAGCATGATAGATTCCATGTACATACATGTATAGGAAAATTTCATGAGTTCATCTCTCCTGACTGCTGCATAATATTCCATTGTGTATCTGTACCATAGTTTCTTTAGCCATTAATCTGTTGAAGGACATCTTGATTGTTTCCAGAGCCTGGCTATTGTGAATTGTGCTGCAATAAATATAGGTGTGAGGAAGGGGTTTCTGTATTGTATTCTTGTGTTCTTAGGGTATATCCCTAGGAGTGGAATAGCTCAGTCAAATGGGAACTCAATTTCCAGATTTTGGAGGAATCTGCATATCGCTTTCCATAGAGGTTGTACTAGACGGCATTCCCACCAGCAGTGGATAAGAGTTCCTTTCTCTTCACATCTCCGCCAGCACTGATTGTTCTCATTCTTTGTGATGTGCGCCAATCTCTGTGGTGTGAGATGGTATCTCATCACTGTTTTGATTTGCATCTCCCTGATGATTATTGATGAGGAGCATTTTTTCATGTGCGTTTTGGCCATGTGTATTTCTTTTTTTATCAAAGTGTCTGTTCATTTCTTCTCCCCATTTTTTGATTGGATTAGATGTTTTAATCTTGTAAAGTTTTGTCAGTGCCCTGTATATTTTGGATGTTGGGTGAATAGTTTCTCCTACTCGGTGGGTGACTCCTGTATCCTGGGCACTATTTCTTTTCAGGTGCAGAAGCTTCTCAGCTTAATATATTCCCATCTGTTGATCTCTGTTTCCACGTGTTTGCAAAGTGCAGTTTCCTCCTAGAAGATGCCTTTAGTCTCAATATCATGGAGTGTTTTACCGACATGTTGTTCAATATATCTTATGGTATCAGGTCTGATATCAAGGTCTTTAATCCATTTGGATTTTACCTTCATACATAATGTTAACTGGGGGTCTATGTTTGCTTTTTTGCTAGTGACTAACCAGTTCTGCCAGCACCACTTGTTGAAGAGGCTTTCTTTGCTCCACTTAGAATTTCTTGCTCCTTTGTTGAAAATTAGGTAATTGTATGTCTGGGGAACAATGTCTGAGAACTCAAGCCTATTCCACTGATCTGAGGTTCTGTCTTTATTCTAATACCATGCTATTTTGATAACAATTGCTTTGTAGTACAGTTTAAAGTTGGGGAAAGTAATGCCTCCCATTTTCCTTTTCCCTAGGAGTACTTTGGTTATTCGAGGGTGTTTATTGTTCCAGATGAACTTCAGATCCACTTCTTTAAAGAATGTCATGGGCATTTTTAAGGGGATCACATTAAATCTGTATAATGCTTTGGGGGGTATTGCCATTTTAATGATGTTAATCCTGCCAATCCATGAGCAGGGTATGTGCTTCCATTTCCATGTGTCCTCTCTTATTTCTTATAGTTTTCTTTGTATAGGTCCTTCACATCTTTGGTCAAGTTGACTCCAAGATATTTTGAGTTTGTATGGCACTAATGTGAATGGGATTTCCTTCTTGACTTCCTTCTCTTCCTTATCATTATTTGTGTATAAAAAGCCATTGATTTCTGTGTGTTAATTTTGTAGCCTGCCACCCTGATATATGAGTCTATTGTTTCTAGAAGCTTTTTGGTAGAGTCTTTAGGGTTTTCTAAGTAGAGTATCATGTCATCTGCAAACAATGAGAGCTTGACTTCTTTTCCTATCTGGATTCCCTTGATATCTTTTTCTTGCCTGATCGCTATAGCAAGAACTTCCAGTACTATGTTGAAGAAGAGTGGTGAGAGCGGACAGCCTTGTCTTGTACCAGAGTTTAGAGGAAAGGCTTTTAGTTTTTCTCCATTGAGGATAATATTTGTCATTGGCTTGTGGTAGATGGCTTCAATTAGATTGAGAAAGGTTCCTTTTATTCCATTCTTGCTTAGAGTTTTGATCAAGAATGAGTGTTGGACTTTATCAAATGCTTTCTCTGCGTCTATTGATATGATCATGTGATTTTTATTTTTCTTCTTGTTGATGTTGTGTATGATGTTGATAGATTTATGGATGTTAAACCATCCTTGCATTCCTGGGATGAAACCTACTTGGCCATAGTATATGATCTTCTGATGATGCGTTGGATCCTATTTGTCAGGATTTTGTTGAAGATCTTTGCATCAGCATTCATCAGGGTTATTAGTCTGTAATTTTCTTTACTGGCAACATCTCTGTCTGGTTTTGGTATCAAGGTGATGTTGGCTTCATAAAAGCTGTTTGGGAGTGTTCCCGTTTTTTCAATTTCATGGAAGAGCCTGGCTAGGATTGGTAGTAGCTCCTCTTGAAAGATTTGAAAAATTCATTAGTAAATCCATCTGGGCCTGGACTTTTCTTTTTCGGCAGATGTTTGATTACAGTTTCAATTTCCTCTGTGGTGATGAAGGTGTTTAGATATGCTACATCCTCCTTACTTAAATTTGAAAGGTTATAAATGTCCAAGAATTTTTCCATTTCTTCTAGTTCTCATGTTTAATAGCATAAAGTTTCTCAAAGTAGTCTCTGATTACCCTTTGGATCTCTGCAATATCTGTCGTGATCTCCCTCTTTTCATTTCTAATACAGGTTATCAGATTTGCCAATGGTCTGTTCAATCTTGTTTATTTTTTCAAAGAACCAACTTCTGTTTTCGTTGATCTTTCAGATTGTTTTTGGCTTTCCACTTGATTGAGTTCTGCTTTCAGCTTTGTTATTTCCTTCTGTCTCCCTATTTTTAGTTCCTTTTATTGATCATTTTCTAATTTTTTGAGCTGTGTCATTAAGTTATTCAGGTATGCCCCTTCTTCCTTTCTGATGTGTGCTTGTAGAGCTATAAATTTTTTTCTCAGGACCACTTTTGCTGTGTCCCATAGATTCTGGCAGTTTGTGTCTTCATTATGATTTGTTTACAGGAAAGTTTTGATTTCATCTTGGACCCACTGGTTGTTCAGTAGTAGGGTGTTTAATTTCCAGTTGTTAAAGTTTTTCTTCTATGTTCCTTTGTAGTTCACATCTAATTTCAGAGCCTTGTGGTTGGCAAAGGTAGCCTGCAAGATTTCTATCCTCTTGATTTTATGGAGGTATGTTTTATGTGTCAGCATGTAGTCTATCCTGAGCTCTCTGGCCTGAGGTATTGCAATTCTTAATCAGGATTTTTATCAGAATTACCTTAGTACCTGAAGTGTAAATTTTTTAGTATAATTGCAAGAATGTTCATATTTAATTTTTAATCATGCATATAATAAAACTGCCTTAAAAACTAAAGACCCAATCTTCCTATCTGCATTTCCATTTCTCTCTCTTTTTCTCTCTCTATGTGTATATATACAACTATGTACATGTGCATGTCTTTAGTACCCACATTAATGGACTAATTGATTAATAAATGTGAGCAGTAATAGTGTCTTATTATGAATTATTTCTATTTAAAAATTGAAATAACATTATAAAAATAGTTTTCAAGTACTATGAGCATTGCATACTGCAATGTTCTTTTTTAGAATGAATATATGACACAAACATAACTAACATATTACTATATTCCTTTGTAACATTATTGTTATTATATTATACTAAAATGCCATAATTTACAGGCCAACCTGTTTTCACTTATACTTTCTTAAATGCTTACTTAAAAGCATGTATAAAAACTTTTATTAAGATTATATTGTTAGTTAACTTGGTCACTGAGATCATACACTATTCCACTGAATCAAAGTATTCTTATTTATGTAAGCCTGTCTCAACATGTTCATCTGTTTGGTGCTTGTTTTGTTTTGCCCTTTATAATTCTGCACAGAATGTCAATGAGTTTCTACCTGAATATAATTTTCTCCTTAATACTAATTATTTCCATAGGAAATGGAATTCATGAGAATAATTAAAAACATTTTACCTTCAATGCACTTGCAGATTGATTTTCCAAGTGCTATTGGAAAACAATCTACCCATACGTACAAAAATATCAGTTTCAAACACTTGGCAGTTCTGATTATTCATTATATAAATATTTCCCTTTTGATTTAGTAGAATTAGTAAACAATTGTTAGACTCAAATATTAGCATGTGTTCTTTATAGCATACTTTTTTATTAATTGGGAATTAGGAGAAGACTCAATTCAGTTGTTCTTAGAGGATATTCCTAACTCTGTGCTCAGTTTTGATCCTTGATGGTGCTTCACAGACCATATGTAATGCTGGGATTCTAACCACAGTTAGCTACGTGCAAGCAATATGATCTTTGTATGATCGCTGTGGCTCAATATAAATGCTTTTTGATTTTGGTCTGAAGAAACAGCCTATGGTTCTCAAGACTTATTCCTGGCTCTGCATTCAGCAATTATTCCTGGCATAGTAGAGACTGTGTCAGGTGTTGGGGATTGAACTGGGGTCAGTTGCATACAAGGCTAGCACCATACATGCTATAGTATCTCTCTGCCTCCCTATTAGTGCTTTTAATAAATGAGATCTTACTTGAGGCAGTAAAAATTCATAGCAGAATTCAGTGTTGATTACATATCTCCTACCTCTCTTCCTTTTTAGTTTCTATGCTGTCAACAAATAGAGTTATTTAAGCAGAGCATGTAGAACAATATATTCACTATCCTATTGATTATTTGGACAAGTATACATATAAATAAATAGAGTTATTTAAGCAGAGCATGTAGAACAATATATTCACTATCCTATTGATTATTTGGACAAGTATACATATAAATAAATAGAGTTATTTAAGCAGAGCATGTAGAACAATATATTCACTATCCTATTGATTATTTGGACAAGTATACGTATACTTGTCCAAATATACAAGTATATTTTTGAGACTTGTAATCAGAAATGATAATCCAATACAGAACATGTCTCAGTTCAGAAAAAAAGTATTCTGGATTTATGGCTCAAAATTTGTGCTTTTTTCTAATCTTTTCTAATCTCATAAGAAATAAATATAGGCTAATACTTTGCTGTCAAGTCTTTCACATTATAGCTTGAGAGAAACGAATCATTTATTTTTATTTTAATAAACCGTATGGGGGAAAGTCTCCTTTGTAAATCCCATTGTAAGTCATAAGCTTTGTTGAAAATATTGGCGAGGAAAACTCAGTGTTCTAGACAATAAGCCATTGCTACTCTCTCACCTTTGACCAGCATAAAAAGCCTCAAATAAGACTGTTTTGTATAGCACATATTTAAAAGAAGGGAAGAGAAAAAAATCTAATCTATCATCAGTTTTGAATGTTCCCTGTAGAAGTCTGTTTGTTTTTAAAAATACATATCTTTTCTTCTGGCATCTGTGCCTTAACAGCACAGAAGTTCAATGCACTTAGAGTAAGATAAGGTCTTGATAGTATTATATATTTTCTTGTATCATATCAACATAAAAGGCTCAAAAATAAAATTTAGTTTAATCATCATGACCAGTAGAGATTAGACAGATTAAGCTGCAGGATGCAGTGCAGTCATCAAGCAACACAAGTCTAGTAGCTCAAAATATTCTTTTCAATGCATTATGTGTGCACTGAGTGGCTAATAAAACTTTGATGTTTTGGAAGAAAAAGTACAATATGGCAAGATCAGTGTCCCCAAGAAGTTTCTACTGAAACTGGGAAGCAAAAGTTAAATCACTCTTAAATCAATCCAAGCTTGAGAAAATCCCAGGAAAAAAGGATACTTTGGGTTTCAAAGTTTTGTTTCTGTCATGCTGTTAAATTTTATTTACTGTTTTTGTCAAAAAAAAAAAAAAAGAAATACGGAGTTTGAAAACTTAAGGAATTAAAAAGAATATTCTGTCAAGAAATGGTTTGTCTTTAACTTATTACAACCTCAGGCCTATTACAGTATTCTCTATGTGATTACTTCTGAAACTAGCTAGTAGTTGAAAATCAAGCCACTGTTTTTAAATGTACCTTGAAACAGAATCCAGTGAACCTATATATCATCAGAAGGTGACCTTCTATGAAGAAAATGAGGAGCAACAACAAAAAAGGACAGCAATTCAGGGGAGAGCTAAATTGGCTGAGTTTTTGGAGTTGCGTAAAACCCAAGAGGCATCGCTAATTCCAAGCAGCAGACAAATTAAAAACCAGTGCATGTCCCTGAGTAAGTGATCTGAATAGGAACATGCAAAGGAAAATTGTAAGACTCTTCCCACTTCTTATGCACAGTAGCAGAGACAAATGGTTCCTGGGAGAATGTCCTTCAGAAAGAAACCTGTCCTCAGCCAGTGGAGAGAGAGGGCCTTCTATCTTGATCTTGCTTTTATCAAGAATCACAAGAACTCATGCTCTGCAGCCCAGAGAAAAATCTAAACATGCCTGGCATTCCCAAAGAGCAACTGTCAAGGTCTAAGTCACAATATGTATCTCAATAAAGAACTCAGTAGTTCTGCTTATCAAAAAAGCAGATGGTGTGGCAAATAAAAAAGAAAAATGACTTTTCTGAGAGATATTCCCTTTCTAAATGCTAAATGGATTCTCTTCATCCTTTCTGGAGTAGATTCTTTGAATAATTCTATAAAAGTCAATGTCTTTTGAGAATGGCAATTAAATTTAGACAAGTTAAGAACTATGTATAATTATATACTCCACTACATACAAGTTCTTTTTATAAAACTCATCTTATGACGGAGTACAAGTTCTTGCTCACTTATGTTTTGGTGACACACCAGATAGTGTTCACCCGATAGTGAAGGGTGATAGTGATAGTGATAGTTCAAGGATTGAATCTGGGTCTTCTACATGCAAGGCAAGTACCTTACTAACTGTCCTATCTTTCTGGCCCCCATAGTCTAAGTTCTTATGAAATTCTTGTCACCAGCTAGCCCCATATGTGTGAGATAATGTTGCACAAGCAAAACTAGGCAATATGATTAAGTTCCTCGGAGTAGCACAAATCTCTACATGAATTTCTAAACCAACATCCATATATACAAATCTTAGCAGGATTTACATGAATTTCTAAACCAACATCCATATATACAAATCTTAGCAGGATTTCCATGTCACAATACTCCACATCCTGCAGGGAAGTCAGCAATCTGATTGATATTCCTGCCTTTAGGAACCTTATGGTGAAGTTATATTAATACATATAAAGTGTATACCTGTGAAAGCTGAATAAAATATGTTGAGCACAACTATGAATCATTCACTAGACTGAACACTTCTTTAAGCCAAACTTTTTATCTCCCACACTAGAATGATCACAGTCTTGTCTCTCTATGCCTTGGTCATGTGGCCCTTTCTTATGATTCCTTTAATAAGCTAAAAAACTATCCTACCTCGGGTACTTCCCACCTCCAAGATTTCCCTATCTGTGGAACAATTCAAGTCTTTGCCAGTCTAAACATCATCAGATTTCTGGTCAAGCATCAATATCACAAGACCTCTCAGGAGTACCCTATTTTAAAGGGAACTATTCATGTAGTCACTATGTTGTCCTTCAATGTTTGCTTTCATTCTCTGATTATTTGTTTACTTGTCTCTCTCCCTCATGATCTTTTGAGTCATTTCACCACTGTGCACACCTGGCATAGATTATGCATTCCACAAACATTTTATGATTAATGAATCTCCATTTCACTGATGAATTAGCAGGAACCTAAGGTCATGAAGCTGGTGAGCAGCAATCAAGTTTTAAACCCAAATTCCTATGACTACAAAACCCATAGGTTCTTTTTTTAAATTAATATCTTTATTTAAGCATCATGATTACAAACATGTTTATAGTTTGGTTTCAGTCTTAAAAAAAGAATACCCCATTTACCAGTGCAACCTTCCTACCATCAATGCCTCCTCCTCCTCCTCCACTCCCTCCTTCTCAACCCCCTGCCTGTATTCAAGACAAGCATTCTATTTTACTCATTGTTGACCATTGTCTTGATAATTGTCAGTCAGTCTAGTTATTTCTCTAACTGAACTCAGCACTCTTTGTGGTAAACTTCACCCTTATCTCTCAATCAAATGTGGCATCATGCAAGAACTACATCATGTAGCATATGAGTAAAGATGGTATTAATGACAAGTATTTCTAGAAAAATTTATTCTTGACTTGCTTCAACAGGGAAGGCTTTTGGGAAAGAAAGTGATTGAACTGACACTTGGAAAATCTTATGATTGGCTGAAGGAAGGAAGTCTGTGAGTAGAGACAGTAGGAAAGCACGTGCTGTCTGTGGGACAGCAAAGAGAACATTCTGGTAGAAGCTGATGGATGTACATTTTGAATTATAGCACCCACATTTCAGTAAGAAATTATCATTTATCAAATAGGTAACAGTATTTTATCATTTTTCTGATTCTCTTTGCATGTTTGTGACATTTGTACTAGCTACTTCAGAGTTTTAATGTACTTAATGGAAACATTTCTATAGATGAATAATATATGCTTAGTAAATAAAATAAAATATGTGAATACTAGTGACAGAACCATGTAAGACATACCTAACTTGAAAGCAGTTTAAAAAAATCTGAAAATAACTTTAGCATAAATAAAGCAGATTCAATAGAAGAAAAAAGCTAATTAATTCTATCCAGTATAGGTTAAGAATTTTAAAAAATAAAATATTTATTATTATAATCCACAAATGATAAAATTGGGCCGGTGTACTAGCACAATAGTAGGGCACTTGCCTTACTCAAAGCTGATACAGGACAGATGGGTTCGATCCTCAGCATCTCATATGGTCCCTGAGCCAGGAGCAATTTCTGAGTGAAGAGCCAGAGTAACCCCTGAGTGCGGCTGGTTGTCACCACACCCCAAAAACCCACAAACTATAAAATCAAGAAACAATGAGAGCAAGTCCTCTGCCAATGAGTAAAATAATCAACTAAGTACCAAGACTTGACTTAGAAATGGAATTTTCAGGTAAAATGGATAAGAAGCATGTTTCCAACATCCCAAGGATATTATTTAAGGAATGATCAGCAGAGGCAATCCTTGTCCCTATGCTTGGGGTCATTCCTGGAATGTGCCTGAGGGATGATGCGTGTGACTTACAGGAAAATTGACTGATATCTGTCATATGCAAGGTAAGTACTTTCATACTCAAATAGCTTTCTGAGAAAAACTTAACTAAGGTGATAAAAGGTAGCACATAAGGGGACAAAGGGTTGTATGCCTAGCAAACATTGCAACATAGTTGAAACCTAGCACCACAAAGAATAGGAAGCCTCTAAGTATTGACTGGGTGGCTCCTGTTCCTGACTCCATAAAGCTCAAGCAGCTCTTTATCCTCTTCTCAGTACAAGCTGAATCCATATTGT
>PVKC010022832.1:0-17524 GCA_004027635.1 Crocidura indochinensis
GGGCCCCGCTAAGCTTCTTTTAAAAAAAATAAATAAATTTAAAGTGATTATATTCCTGGAGAAGTGGCAAGGAAACACTTTCAGGTGTGGACGACTCATTTTATAACCCTAAGGAACTTTTACATTTAGTCATGAAATGAGTGTGATTTACAAGATTAGATAATCTTCAGACGAACTCAGAATTCAATGTCAATCATCATTCTGACTCTAAAATAACAAGATAGAACACAAATATTTCAAACTCACAGAACCCTCTCCCCACATTTAGCAACTACCAAAGGTGACATGATGCCTATCTTCATTTCATACTATTCACATTTGGATTAAATGGGACTCGGGTATGACAGTAGGATCTGACTCATTACATTTTCCTGCAGAGATTAGGCAGTCATCTCAAACATATGTTTCAATATTTGGTCTTAATTTTTTTATTATTTTAAATTGAATCACAGTAAGTTACACAGATACAAAGTTGTTTATCACATTGTTTATACAATGTTCCAACACTGATCTATTTAGGAGTGCATATTTCCCATTACCAATGTCCTCTATTTCCATCCTGCTGCTCCCTTCAACATGATGCTATAGCTGACATTTTTTTACTCTATTTCTTATTTTCCTTTTTCCCCTTTTATATACTGTGGTTTGCAATGCAATTACTGGAAGGGTATCAAATATATTATTTTATCTCCTTTCAGCACCCAGTTCTTGTCAAGAATAATTATTATCAACTACCATTAGTTCCTCCTCTAGATTTCTTTGGCTTGTTTTGTTTTTAAATATATATTTAAGAAACATGATCACAAGCATTTTGTAGTTGGGTTTCAGTCATAAATAGAATACCCCCTTTCACCAGTGCAACATTCCCACCACCAATGACCTTCTCCTCCTCCACTCCTGCCTGCATTCGCAACAGGCATTCTAATTCTCTCATTCTTTAACATTGTCATGCTAGCTGTTAGTGTAATTAATTCCCTAATAGCATTCACCATTCTTTGTGATGAACATCAAGTTGTGAGTCGGTCCCTCTGTCCTTCTGTCCTTTCCAGCCCTTAACTCTATTGTCTCTGGACCTTATTACAGTAATTTCTTTAATTTTTCTTAAAACCCATAGATCAGTAAGACTATTCTGTGTCTATCTCTCTCCCTCTGACTTATTTCACTCAACATGTACATGCACATATAGGAAAATTTCATGACCTCATCTCTCCTGACAGTTGCATAATATTCCATTGTATATATGTAACACAATTCTTTAACCATTCATCTGTTGAGGGGCAACATGGTTGTTTTCAGAGTCTGGTTATTGTAAATAGCACTGCAATGAATATAGGTGTGAAGAAGGGTTTTTTGTATTGCATTTTTGTGTTCCTAGGATATATCCCTAGGAGTGGACTAGCTGGATCATATAGA
Organism: Crocidura indochinensis; assembly: GCA_004027635.1. Taxonomy (NCBI): domain Eukaryota; kingdom Metazoa; phylum Chordata; class Mammalia; order Eulipotyphla; family Soricidae; genus Crocidura; species Crocidura indochinensis. Next base: position 1,414 of record PVKC010022832.1, read on the forward strand.
AGCTCAATTTACAGTTTTTTGAGGAACCTTCATATTGTTTTCCATAAAGGCTGGACTAGACAGCATTCCCACAAGTAGTGAATAAGAGTTCCTTTCTCTCCACATTCCCACCAGCATTGAATGTTCTTGTTCTTTGTGATGTATGCCAGTCTCTGAATGTGAGATGTACCTCACTGTAGTTTTGATTTGTATATCCCTGATGATTAGTGATGAGGAGCATTTTTCATGCGCCTTTTGCCCATTTGTATTTTTTCTTTGGTAAAGTGTCTGTTCATTTCTGTTCCCCATTTTGATGGGGGTATATGATTTTTCTTTTTTTATTAGTATCTTTATTTAAACACCTTGATTACAAATATGATTGTAGTTGGGTTTCAGTCATGTAAAGAACACCCGCCTTCACCAGTGCAACATTCCCATCACCAGTGTACCAAAACTCCCTCCTTTCCACCCCACCCTGCCTGTACTCTAGACAGGCTTTCTACTTCCCTCATTCATTCAAATTGTTATGATAGTTCTAAATATATTTCTTCTTTGAGAAATTGTCTATTGATTTCTTCTTCTCATTTTTTCATGAGGTTAGATTTTTTTTTCTTATTAAGCTTTGTAACTTATATATTTCGATATTAGCCCCTTGTGTAATGGGTATTAGGTGAATAGTTTCTCCCATTGTGTGGGTGGTTTTTGTGTCATACACACCATTTCCTTTGAGATGCAGAAGATTCTCAGCTTCATATACTCCTATCTGTTTATGTTTGCTTCCACTTTTTTGGAGAGTGCTGTTTTTTCCTTGAAGATACTTTTAATGCCAATGTCATATAGTGTTTTACTTACATGTTGTGCTATGTACCTTATGGTTTCAGGCCTGATATTAAGGTCTTTAATTCACTTGGATTTGATCTTTGTGCATGGTGTTTGATGGGGGTCTGATCTTACTTTTTTGCAAGTGGCTAACCACTTGTACCGATGCCACTTTTTGAAGAGGCTTTCCTTGCTCCGTTTTGGATTTCTTGCCCCTTTGTCAAAGATTAGTTCATTATATGCCTGGGGAACATTACCTGAATAATCAAGTCTATTCCACTGATCTTAGGATCTGTCTTTATTTCTTTTTTTTTTTTTTTGGTTTTTGGGTCACACCCAGCAGTGCTCAGGGGTTACTCCTGGCTCCATGCTCAGAAATTGCTCCTGGCAGGCACGGGGGACCACATGGGGCACCGGGATTTGAACCGATGACCTTTTGCATGAAAGGCAAACGCCTTACCTCCATGCTATCTCCCGGGCCCCAATCTGTCTTTATTTCAATACCATGCTGTTTTGATAGCTATATCTTTGTAATACAGTTTAAAACTAGGGAAAGTAATGCCTCCCATATTCTATTTTCTCAAGGATTGCTTTAACTATTCATGGGTATTTATTGTTACAAATGAATTTCAGGAATGTTTGATCCAATTCCTTGAAAAATGTCATGGGTATCTTTAGAGGGATCACTTTAAATCTGTACAATGCTTTGGGGAGTACTGCCATTTTAATGATATTAATTCTGCCAATTCCTGAGCATGGTATGTCTGGTGAAGGTCATCTACCACAAGCCAATGTCAAATATCAGTATCAATGGAGATAAACTAAAAGCCTTTCCTCTAAAATCTGATACAAGACAAGGCTGCCCTCTCTTACCACTCCTATTCAACATCATACTAGAAGTACTTGCTATAGTGATTAAGCAAGAAAAAGATATCAAGGCCATTCAGATAGTGAAAGAAGAATTCAAGCTTTCTCTGTTTTCAGATGAAATGAAAATATATTTCAAAAACCCTAAAGACTTTGCCAAAAAGCTCCTAGAAACAATAGACTCACATAATAAAGTGACAGACTACAAAATTAACACACAAAAGTCAATGGCCTACTTATACACCAATAATTATAGAGAAGAAATGGACATTAAAAGACAATACCATTCACATAGTGTCCCGCAAACTTTAATATGTTGGGGTCAATTTAACTAAAGAGGTGAAGGATCTATACAAGTAAAACTACAAAAGCCTGCTTCAAGAAATAAGAGAGGACACAAGGAAATAGAGAAGCATACCCTTCTCTAGCTTAACTAGAGAACATTCCACCAGTCCCCAACACACAGAGAGATACAAATATACACACACCCCTTGATCATCATCTGTTCCCTGCTACCCCACAAGGTCACACAGCCAAGTGCCTCCTGTTTACTTATTTGTCCGTATATCAGTTTCAATTTGTTCTAGATTCCTGGAGAATTCCATGTATTTCCATTATTTGAAACAATGACTGAATTATTACTATATTACTATTTTACCATGGACTAGTCCTAGTGTTTTATTGTATTGGGGTATTATTACAATATTCTGTATTGTTAATATCCCACAAATGTTTCATCATTCTTTGTTCTTCTTCCACTGAATCATCAAATGGTCTTATTATAAAACATTAGTTGAGTCTCAAATAGTCTTAAGTAGTCTTAAGGATGATTTTAAATATGCTAGAGTCAGGAATAAACATCTCTTCCTATCACATGTATGCATGTATGCATATGCACACAGATACACTCTATGTCTCTAACTTGCTAGTCATATGGAAGGGTTGACTATTTGTCAAAAACTATAACTACCTAATATCTATCTATCTATCTATCTATCTATCTATCTATCTATCTATCTATCTATCTATCTATCTATCTATCTATCTCTGAATCTATCTATATATATTGGTATTGGCCATCTGATTTCACCCAAAAGAACATGAGTATTAGTGTCTATCTTTTAGCGTCTATGTTTGTGTATATCCAAAGCACTAGAATTTATAGTTCTCAGTATCAAAATAAGGTATTAGAATCTAATTGGTAGAAAAAACACACACAACACACAATAAAATTTATATGAGTTCTTCATCTGGTCTCCTATAGAAAAAAAATTGTGAGGTACATGATTATAATAATTGTGCTTACACACTAATCTTTATTCATATATTAAAGCCTATTGTTCAGATTTGGAGATTGACTTTATATTGTGAGAGTATGTTTTGTATTTGAAATATATTAAGTTTAACATTTACATTTTTAACTCAAACTTTTTTCTTATGTCCTTCATTCATTTTGCATATTACACTCTGAGATATATCAAAAACTCTATGCCACCTCTAAGTAGAATCTAAGATGACTATTAGATTCTCAGGTCTTAGTCCATTTAAGGATTTAATGATGTGTCAGAAACTGAAATTGACTTAAATTCGTGAGAGAATTTATCAGGCAAAACCTATGGATAGGTCAGAAGCAGAGTTTTGTATCCTCCTCAATCTTGCAGGATGTTATCTTTGATTCAGAATGTCTAGTACCTCTATTCTTTCTTCTCATCTGTTCCCTGCTACCCCACAATGTCACACAGCCAAGTGCCTCCTGTTTACTTATTTGTCCATATGTCAGTATCAATTTGCTCTAAATTCCTGGAGAATTCCATGTATTTCCATTATTTGAAACAATGATTGAATTATTACTATATTACTAATCTCTCCAATTGTTTCCCATCATATATTTTATTTTTATATATATTTTAATTTTTGAGGGTTTTGACCACAGCCAGTAGTGCTCAGGGGTTACTCTTGACTTTGTGCTAAGAAATTGTTCCTGGCAGGGTTAGGAGACACATGAGTTGAACCCAGGATCTTTTGGGTCAGCCACATGAAAGGCAAACATCCTACCCACCCTTCTATTGCTCTGGTCCCTCCATCATGTCTTAAAATGTAATGCCAGAGAAAAAACCGAATTCCTGGTGCTTTAGTTTGTTTTATATGTCACTTTTTCAAATTTTTGGTTTGTTAAAAAATATCATTGTAAAAATCCCACCCTTAGACTTTCTTCTATCGCTTTGGGACCAATAATTCTCTAACTAAAACTGCTAGTAAGATTGTTTTTATTTACTCTAATTATATATGTGTATTTATATATTCTACAATATAGATAATTGATGTATAGAAGTTTATCTACTCTCCCTCTTCTCTACAAAAAATTATGTTCAAGGCCACACAATACTTATTAGTTCTTATTAGAAATGAGGTCAGACACCAGTGCTTGTTGGAATGTATATAGTGCCAGGAGTTAAACATACTTTTGTTGCATGCAAGGTAATTATCCTGGCAAGGACACTAACTATCTTATTTTTCATTTTTTTTGTTTTTTTGGGCCACACCCAGTGACATTCAGGGATTACTCCTGGTTATGCGCTCAGAAATCACTCCTGGTTTGGGGAACCATATGAGATGCTGGGGGAATCAGACCTCCTCCATCCTAGGCTAGTGAGGGCAAGGCAGATACCTTATCGCTTGTGCCACCACTCTGGTTCCTATTTTTAGTATTTTTTACATCCCTGAAATAATATACCCTTTAAAGTTGGAGTATTTATCTCTCTTACATGAGGTTTATTTTCACAATATCCATGGAAATATGTCCTGTTTTCAGGTCAGTATTCTTTGTACAAACTTAAACACCAATAAGCTTTTATCCCAGAAGATAAACTGTTTTTTTAGCTTAATGAAGTAATAGTGTACACCAAGTAACCCAACTAGTTTAAAGACTCAAAAAAAAAAATGCTAGCATATGTAGCTTAAATGGTAAACAAGAGGTTCAATTTCTCTGTTGTTTTAATCTCCAGCTGCCATTTGACCGTGGAGTTACAATGGGTCTGATCAATAAAGGAATCAAAAAAGCAGTAAAAACATCCTGTGGGAAGAAATTAGAATATGTAAAACTAATAAAATTTAAATATAGAAAACCAAAATATTCAGAATAATTATTAAATTCACACTAAGACATATCATCATATATATTTGAAATGATAGATATAAATAGAAAATGGTTGCAAGCATATGTGTAGAAAACGTTGGCTAAAATTTAGCAGCAATTATTCATTTTTTATTAATTTAGCAGAAAGAAATAACAGAGCAAAAGAAATTACTAAAGCTATGATAAATATTCTTCATAAAATAAATGTATGAATTCCTTCAAATCTTCTAAATTAAAAAGAATTTGTTGCTACTTTAAAAAATTAATCTTTTGGACTGACTCCCATATAGAGCAAAAAGTATTATTAATCTGATATTTTAATCTCTTTGGCCAGCCTTACTTTTAAAATTTTGCTTCTCAATATCCAGATATACACTGTCAGAATTGGTACTAGCTATCCACAAATCCCTTTAACAAATATATTTAATTTTATTTCTAATATTTATTTAATAATAATTATGAGATTTATCACACCCTCAACACTAAAATTCAAACTTTTATTTAATTCTTGGGTAGATTTCATTGTTAAGATTATTTTCAGAAAAAATAGTTACTGTATACATTAAAATCTACATGTTTAAGTGTATGTACCTATTTCCTAAGAATAAAAATGAATTGAACCACTTACATTAAAATGCTTTATATTTCACATGGTTATAAAACAGATAGTAAATATATATATAAGAAGTTAAAGCATTTTCTTACTCTAGTCATTCTCCAAGCTATTAAGTGTTAGCATTTTTCAGTTTTTATGTCTCTTCAACTACTTAGAATTTTATATTTTTACCATAAATATCTACTCATTTTCAAGCAAAGAATAATTTTGGGCTGGATTAATTGCACAGCGGATAGGGCATTTGCCTTGTATGTGGCTGATCAGGGTACCATTTATGGCATCAATATAATTCACCGAGCCTTATAGGAATGATTTCTGAGCACACAACCAGTGTTCAATAATCCTTGAACACCATTGATGTGGCCCATAAATCAAAATAAATAAATAAATAAATGAATAAATAAATAAATGATTTCACCACAAAAGTATTATGCTTTTATGTGCTGAGCTATTCTTAATACTAATCTTTAATTAAAGAATTTCTTTTCTTTTCTTTTTTTCTTTTTTTTTTTTTAGTTTTTGGGCCACACCTGGTGACGCTCAAGGGTTACTCCTGGCTATTTGCTCAGAAGTCGCTCCTGGCAGGCACGGGGGACCATATGGGGAACCGGAGGATCGAACCGCGGTCCATCCTAGGTTAGTGCAGGCACCTTACCTCCAGCGCCACTGCCCAGCCCCTAATTAAAGAATTTCTATATTACAAAAAGTCATTTTTCTTCTCTATAGGCTGCTTATCTAGCTTAACTATTATTCACTCTTATGATTATTTGTTTTAAAAGAGAGTTTCCCTTTATTTACTTTCTTCTTCCTTCTGTAGTATATTCAAAATATCATCCAAGAATAATAAAAGTTAGAGGTGCCTGTACTGTATTAATTAGAATTTAAATATTTTAAATGATATCAAGACTCAAGTTCTGCTGTTAATTTTTTGAAGGTATACTGAGGATTTATGAGATGCCATGCACTACTTCATATACTTGCTAAAATCCCATTATAATTGGCAACTGAAACAGAACTGCCTCAGTAAACTTATATGTTAGAAATAAGAGGAAGATAGTAATTATTAGACATTTAAAGTATGCATGTTAATATCATCACATATATTTAATAGACATGATATTTGTAAAAATACATATAATAATCAGTTGTGGTAAGAGGGGACAAGAAATTAATCAAAGATGCAAAGATTTTTTTGGGGGGTCACACCTGGCAGCGCTCAGGAGTTACTCCTGGGTCTTTGCTCAGAAATCGATCCTGGAAGTGTCGGGGGACCATATGGGATGCTGGGATTTAAACCAATGACCTTCTGCGTGTAAGGCAAAAGCCCTGCCTTCATGCTATCTCTCCGGCCCCAAATAGGCAAAGATTTTTGTAAGAATAAAGGGCACTCTAGGGTTGCCTTAATAATTAAATATAATGTAATATCAAGATGAAAGAAGACATGATTCCATTGGTATTCCCTTATAAGAACCCTAAAGCAGGAGGTATTCAAAAACACCTCCCTATAGATAACCATAAAAGGATACAAACGAGTGAGGGCACAGTAGCAGTGAAAAAAGTTGGTGGGGAAGGTAATGTAGTTATAGAGTAGACAAAGTGTTATGTATTCTAAGAGTGGGCTTAGAGGGAGATGCTGTCTTGATTATAGAGTGAAATGATGTTAAAATTCCCCTTGGCATCTGGCATGAATTTGACCACACCTGAGTCCCTGGGATGGAGACTGTATCTGGAAGGGTGCAGCATTGATCCACAGAAGAGGTGAAAATGGCTGAGTTGTCTTCATATAAGTGACAAGAAGTGGCCACATTTTAGGTTTACTATAAGCATTATTTTGTAGAATATTTCTGTCTGCTTATGAAGTGAATCTGGGGAAATTCTAATTCAAAGATAGCTTCAAGACTTTTTTTCTTTGAGCTACTGTAAAAGGAAATTGAAATGAATTTGAAAGTGAAGGCTATATTTGGGGTGGCCTAAGGGACCCAGTCTAGGCATTTCTCTCTTTTTTAAGCCTGGCATCTTAGAATCCCATGCTTACTACATTTAAATACATGTTTGTTTTCAAGTTTATCTGTTTTTATTTTCTGCCATGAAATTATGAATGATAGCCTTCTTAAGCTTGAAGAAGTGGGATTCTCACCATTTGTTTTCTTTTCTTTGTTTTAGTCTTTATACTATGACCCATTTGCATTTACATATTTTTACTATTGACTTAAATTAAAATCCTTGGCCTTAGTGTCTTCCATTTGTAGAGAATATGTTCATTTTTATGCCATACTGGGAAGCTGGCAACACAATGAGAATGCAATCAGTAGACTGTGAACTTGGTGAAATAGACCTGTACCTGGTCCCTGAATAATTCCACTCCATGTGAGTCAAACAAGTGGTATAATTATGTCAATGATGTTTTAGATTCCTAAGCATCAGTACCAACTGTCTCTTCATATATAGTACTTAAATTATTCCAACATTTTCTTTGCCTAGTTATTAATTTATACTTATTTCCTAGGCCTAGCTTTGAAAAGTACCCCAAAACAGTATTTTATGGACTGGAGAGATAGGATGAAAGATATTTATTTGCCTTGCATGCAGCTAATCTAATCTTGATCCACAAAACTTCATATGATACCCTGAGCACGACCAGGAATGATACCTGAGTACAGAGCCAGTAATTACCAAGTGTATACTTAACCCATTAAAAATTCTCCTAAAAACCCAAATCAACATAAAACAGAATTTTTGGACCCTTTTATACATTTAATCCAAATACTAATATACCTGTGGTCCAAATACTTATATGTGGTTAAAAATAAAAGGAATAAAACTGTGGTAGACCAAATGTTTCCAATATTTGTAAGCCTGTGAACCAGGACCATTGCTGCAAGTGGTGGTTAGCAAACAATTAAGAAATTGTGTGGCATCCAATAGAAGTTTATTATAGCACATTGCTGAAGGCTACAGAACAAAGTCAGGTATGAGTAGACTCATTATCCCTTTGAAACTACAGAAATGTTGGGTATTTGACTATACCAGTTGGGGTCAGGACTCCCATTTCTTTTTTTCTTTCATTTGGCTTATGGTGGATCATTCCAATATCCACTTCCATTCTCATTTAGAGAAATTATCTCTGTTTTTCCCTTCTTTTGAAGTTACAAGTTACAATGAGTTTGTTCATCCTATCAGGATAAAGCCATTGATTTCATTCTATCTTCAAAGATCAAGTAAGGTATATCTAAAATAAGATCACCGTCCAACAGCACAATGGTTAAAGATTTAATAGTTGAATAATTACTGATTTCTTGAGACATTTCAGCCTATAAAAATTCCCAAAGGTTTGAACTTTTTCAATTAAGTAGTGGTATACACTTAGTTATCTCTTGTTTTCTTTAATGGAAAGACCTAGAAGTCAAGATTATGGGTATAATATAACAAAATATGAAATATAGTAATGTTTAATTATAAATATTTTATTTCTATAAGATAATCTTGAACACATGGACTAAAATATCCTAAATGTATCAATTAGGACTTAAAATCAAAACATCTTTACAATTGAAAATGATAATAAAAGGAGAGCTATAATTGATATGTGTGAAGTCAGACATTGATTTAAAATCTAAAGCCAAAAACAACAGAATCAAAACCCAATTTACAAGCTAGACACAGAGGGGACCACTTATACTAACAGCCCAGGAATCAAAGTGGGGTGGGGGATATGGGATGCACACTGGGAGCAGGGGTGGAGGAAGGACAACACTCGTGGTGGGAATGTCCCTGATTCAATGTCACTATGTACTTAAAATATTACTGCGAAATATTTGTAATTTACTTTGGTCAAAATAAAAATTGTTTAATTAAAAAAAAAGAGCCAAGCTGAAAGGTTGGTTTCAAATTGTAGAATAAATTGTAAGTATGGTTGAAGTGGTAGGTAAAGATTTCAAAGCTCGTGATACACTCTGCACAAATAAAAACTAAGTATGCAACAAACTACCAAAATGTTCAATATATTAAAGTAGCATTGACTAATTCTCTATTTTCTTTTGTAGGATTTCATTTATACAGATGAGATATTTAAAAGAGAAACACACAGAGAAAGTAAGTTTCATATAACTTTTATTTTTATGTTTCTATATTAGAGCCTCTTATAAATCCAATTCATAAGTGAATCATCATCATAGGTAAAAAATGTGGGTGATATGTATTTAATATCTGAATTTTTGCTATTAACAATTTTAGGAATTCTACAGAATTCTATAGAAAGTCTCTATAGAAAAAATTATTGTATATGAATTAACTTAGTTAAATTTAACAGGTGGATATTTTATGTTGCATATTATTATGTACTTTAAATGAATATATTTGTTTAGAAGTTTTCAGTCATGAGATGAATAAATGTCTGAAGTTACTAAATTTTTGTGACTTTGCAACTACTTGTGTTTTTATTTATTAAGATTAATAGACTGTGATTAAAAACACTAGAAAGTTCACAGCTCGAAGAATTCTAGTATTTTGTTTACAGTTTAAACATGAATATTTTTTGTATTTTTAAAGAATCTTAATGACCAATTTAATGATGTTTTTCTTTCAAATCTTCAGCAGAGAACTCATCATGATTTAAGTAATTATAATACAATTTATTTAAATTCATTTACTATTAAATAAATTAAAATATACACAGGATTAAACATTTAAAACATAGGTTTAGTTCAAACAGTTATCACTATCTTTAAATAGCATTCATACTAAATGAATAAAATCCTACAGCTTTCATTAAGTACTTGTTCTTTATAGAATTCACTTTTCTTATATTTTTCTGGACTCATTTTTCTTTGAGGTGTTATTAACTTAAGTTCATTTTTAATTTGTAAAAATCTTGTGATTATCCAGTGGTATTCTGATGAATCAGAATATATTTCAATATATTTCTATGCCTCTTCAATAGATATGCTGGTGTTCATAAGATTGATCACTTCTACAAGCCATGTTATACACACACCTGAAAAACAGAGGTGCTTAAGAAAAAATGCCTGATATTTGTCAAGAGCCTTGCCTCAGGATTACTGTTATTTGATTCTGTCTAGAATAATAATTTGTTATGAGATCATTTGTTTTTATAAGGGGTCTACTTCCCATGATGTATTGAAATTTTTTGATAAATGATTTTCTCAAGAACCTTAAAGCATGAGAGTTTATTAAGTTTATTGGAAAACTCTTTAAAATAAAATTATTTTTAATCTTCTTTCTACTGAAATCTACTTGATGAAAGGAAAGAGGAGAAATAATAACCACAGTAAGCATGCCTTATGGTAATTACTGTGAAATCAATTTTTATTATATATAAACTACATGAAGGTACACGTTAAATATAAGTAACATTGACTGCATACTTGGATATTTGTCTTGAAGTATTCACTGTTAACAGGTAAATAAAACACACATGAAATGATGGCAATCCCAACAAATAAAGCACAGTTTATTTCTCTTAATGGGTGACTTCCTGCAATTCTTCAGGGTTTTGTCAGAATACAGATGTGAGATATTTCCACAAAATAATAAAGTGTTCCCCTAACATAGACATGTCATATATAGACATGAAGAAAACCATCACCTCAACCAGGTCTCCTTTCATCTCCAGCCCAGGATCCCAGTTTTATTAGAATTTTAATAATCATCCAGTTGAACCTTTCATAAACTGTGAGACATCTTATAATGAAGACTCATTTATTGGTAGCAAGTTGTAACTTATTGATGGCAAGTTGCAACACTACCACCTTGACTGGTACTTGCTGAGCAAGAGAAAACCCAACAGCTATAAAGTGAGGAAACTTCTGCAAAGGAGTGAGATGGATACATGCTTGGCAAGTGTTCTGGGTTTTTATACTCTTTGTCTTGCCCTCCAATGTCACAGAGAAGAGGAAAATGTCATCCTCCCCCAAACATTGGGAAAGACATAGGTAACTGCCTGAAATTATGTTCTGGAAGTCTGTAAAAGCAGAAGTGAGGTTGGAGTTTTATGGAGCAGTAGTAGATGAAATGAGTATGACATAGCATGTTAGAGAGGAATTATGTAAAACTAAAGTGCCACCCTTTCTTTGAAGTAATATTTTCTGCAAAGATTCCATGTGACCCTGGCTCCTAGCAAGAAATTCAAGACAGTTAGCATGACTAGTAGTGGGAGGGAGCCAAGTTATTTTCCTAGAAGTATTATAGGAAAAAGAAATGGGACTTCTCATCACTTGATCAAAATTGAAAATTTGGAAGCAAATCACATAAGTTCTCAGTAATTATTGGTAGCAATTTATAACAAATTATTGGAAAGTTAGAATTATTACCAAATGTTACTAGAGAAAAATAGACATTCAGAGACAAAATATATAAAATTCATTATATGTATAATTTATCCACAATATCAAACAGAATAAATTAAAGCATAAAACTATGAAAAAAATTAAAAGAATGTGGAAAAATGTCCTCAAAAGTGGACTTAGTTAAGAGATCTTAAACTTGATCATAAAAATGATGTATATTAAGAGGAATACCATGTGCGCCTCCTAAAAAACAAAAGATTTTTCATAAACCCCATTAAGGACATGAAGTCCATCTACAGTCTGGGTAGTAGAACTATCATGCAAAGCAGAGTATCTGATTTATATAAATTACTTCCATAATATAGCAACTGAACATATATTATCACTGCAACTTATAAAAGGTAAGTTGTTTTAAAAGCACTTACCACACAACTTGAAAGATTTTTGGTGAAATTGTTGATCAATATTCATTAAAATTAGTATGATGATTATTTTGTAATATGAATAAAATAAAAAAGAAGTATCAGTAAATACCTTCTGATAGTAATAAAGTAAAATGATAAATAGTGTTTATAAACTGCAAAGCTAAAGCTTTTTTTAGGATTAATGCAATATCCACATGTTCTGAAAATATCACACTACTGATCACTTACCATTCAAAAACCTATGCAAAAATGCATTTTGTAAATGCATTACTTACTCTGATGTAGCACTTTTAAAGTTTGAAATGCACAGCTCAGGAAAAAGGATGGATCACAGACGGAAAAATGAGTAAACACTATCTATAAGCTATAGATTAATCTTAGAATTTAAAACTGAATGGGGAAATCAAGTTTCAAAAAAGATAGGTTATGATACCATTTACATAAATTCTAAAACATATATGATAATCAAATGAAAAATAGCAGGGCCAGTTAAGTACTCAATCTAGCTAAATTTTACTTTTGAGGAGAGGGAAATGTAGAGGGTATGATTTGGAGAGAATCCAATATCAGGAGAAACGTCAGTGATAGCATTGCTATGTTTACATGTAATGTAGAAAATGCAGGAGTAACTATGTTTTTATTCTGTTTATTTAATTAAGCACAAGTAGAATGGAAAAATGAGACTAGAGTAATATGACTAAGTATAAATATATCAATGACATTATAATGATAAATCTAGATAAAAACTTAGATGAATAGTCAAAGCACCTAGTATGAATGACAGTCTACTTTCAAGGAACAATACTCCTCCCCTCTATATCTTTCCAAGATGTGTAATTAAACTCCAATTCTTAGACTCTAGTTCAAAAATATTCTCACATTATAGTCCAGAGATGTTCTCCAGGTTAAGAAAACAGTCTCTTGTGAGAGCCTATTACCTATAGTGATATTTCCACCAGCACAGAACCTATGTTCTCTCTTATTCAGTCTTTCATTAAGCTTACTTCGTTGCCACCTGCCCTCCATATTGTCAAAGCTGCATAATGATTGAAGTCTTAGATGGATGAAGAAATGTCCAAATTAATGAAGCCGTGAAGCAATAGTCCTTTCTTTCAGAAGATTCAGTATATTGGAAGAGTAAAATATCATAGATGTGATTCACAGATATATCATGATATTTTGAAAGTAGCTTACTAAGATACAAAGGTGTCTACACACATACATCATTCTAACTGCTTCCACCATTGATGAAAACCTTTCTACCTCCTAATTATCCACTGCTGGAGTTTCAAAATGTCCATCTCCTGGTCAGGCACAATAGATTGCGCTGTTCTGCTTCCCCCTTGAACCAACTACATTCCTCTAAGTATTTAATTTACAGAGCTGTCAGTAGGCATTACTGCTGTGTAGGGATAAAATAAACTAAAGGGTTCATTCATTTTTACATAAAGCAAGATTAGGAAAAGGAGAATGAAGTGGAGTTTCCCGTGGCATGTTTGGCAGACTGGAAGCAACGAGCTTCATTTTCAGCTAATGAGTGTGTAGACATAAAACGAAGCCAACGTTGGATGCAAACAACCAAGTTCGTGGGAGCACAGATGGAGCAGACAGGTGGCGTGGGCACAGTGGGAGCTGATGATGAATGGAGCACTGATAGGGGAGGGACGCTCCTAGATTCCATAAAAGTCAGATGTATCCCAACGCAGGCTACTAAATTTGAGAGGACAGAATCAGAAACCCATCTGGACACTTGTGGTTACTAGAGAAATGTTGCCAGCACTTGAAAACAATGCAATGTTTCTGTTGCCTACAACAAAGAGTGGGTTATTAGGCAGCCAGGATTAATTAATTATGTCTAAAATTACATAGTGGAACTTGAATGGGAATCTGCTTATTGAGTAGGCTTTGAAGGTGTTAGTATGCTGTTGAGTGAAATGCATTCCCTCAGAGCAATGGAACATGAGTGGAAGAAAAAAAAGAAAAAGAAAAGAAAAAAGGGGGGCCGGGCGGTGGCGCTGTAGGTAAGGTGCCTGTGCTAACCTAGGACGGACCGCGGTTCGATCCCACGGTTCCCCATATAGTCCCCTGTGCCTGCCAGGAGCAACTTCTGAGCGAATAGCCAGGAGTAACCCCTGACCATCACTGTGTGTGGCCCAAAAACAAAACAAACAAACAAAAAAAAAAAGAAAAGGAAAAAGAAAAGGCCATGTGCATCTTTAACTAGGTGCAAATAATGAATCCTTGCTATGTCATCAAACTATCACTGGATATTTCTTTTGCAAAATAAAATGAATGAATATGAGATTGGTAGGTAGTGACAGCACATTAGAACATATATTTAGCGTGACATATCTTTGCTTAAGATCAAACTATAGCTTGAAAATTGAACATGAATGTCCTGTTTTATTCCCCAGAAATTTCTACTTACTTCAATTATTTTACTTTAATACAACATATTTTAATTGTTTAAGTAATTTGTTCACAAAAATATAACCCCATGCTTTATATTAAAAATGAGTTTTAAAATAAATTTTGTGGGGCGGGAGAGATATCATCGAGGTAAGGCATTTGCCTTGCATGCAGAAGGATGGAGGTTCCAATCCCGTCATCCCACATAGTACCTTGAGCCTGCCAGGGGTGATTTCTGAGCGTAGAGCCAGGAGGGAGTAGCCCATGAACACTGCTGGGTGTGACCCAAAAACCAAAAACAAAATAATTTTTGTGTATATAAAAATGAGTTTTAAAATAAATTTTGGGGGCCTGAGTGATGGCACAGCGTTAGGGCATTTGCCTTGCACAAGACTGACCTAGGATAAAACGTGCTTTGATCCCCCAGCATCTCATATAGTTTTCCAAGATAGGAGCAATTTTTGAGCGCATAGTCAGGAGTAATCCCTGAGCATCACTGGGTGTGGTCCCAAAATAAATAAAAATAAATTAAAATGGGGTCAGAGAGATAGCATGGAAGTTGGGTGTTTGTCTTGAATGCAGGATGGTGGTTTGAATCCCAGCATCCTATATGGTCCCCTGAGCCTGCCAGGAGCAATTTCTGAACGTAGAGCCAGGAGTTAACACCTGAGCGCTGCTGGCTGTGATCCAAAAACCAAAAAAATTTTTTTTATTAATTTTGTGTATATAACTTAAATATATTTCTGCTACCTCATATTAGAGAGGTGCCATCTCACTATTGTTGACAATCTTTAAAAACTCGATTCAGGGTTTCAAGCACTGACTCAGCAACTATGATGCATTTGCACCTCCTACCATATAATAGTGTTCACAGAAACTACTCTTTATAAAATATCTTCTATCAAAATATCAAATATATACTATCATATATATGTTAATTTCTATAGAACATTAGCACAAGTTTTGTTTGCCTCAAGAACAGTAAAATAGAGTGTTGGGTGAAGTTGCGGCTGAGCCCACTGCTAATATATCCAGGGTCCCCAAATACCTCCCAAATTGAGTGACCAACTCCCATTTCTCTGGGAGACCTTGGCAATAATCGTCCGCAATAAATGATTCACACAAAGAGGTTTGGGGGGAACAAAAGGTTTGGCCAAAAGCACTTAATTCTCCCTGGTTCGATCTCTCTCTCCTCTCTGTCTCTGTCTCTTTCTCTGTCTCCCTGTCTCTGTTATCTCTTCTTTCCCTGTCTCTGCTCTTCTCTCTTAATCTTCTGACTTCTGTCCCTGTCTCTGCACTCTCTCTCTTCTTCTCCATTAATCTCTCTCTCTTTCTGTCTTGCTTCTTCTTATTCTCTATGTTTCTTCTTTCTTTCTCAGTTCTTCTTCTTCTCTATACGTCTCCCTTTTTCTCCTAATCTCTCTCCCTGACAGCCCCTTCTTCTCCCTCTTTCTCCCCGTCCGTCTCTCCCCCCAGTCTCTCTTTCTCCCTGTCGGCCCCTTCTTCTATTCCTTTCCCCCAGTCTCCTTTTTCTCTTTCTTTCTCCCAGGGTCTC
>PVKC010022833.1:0-17514 GCA_004027635.1 Crocidura indochinensis
GGCGGCCATATGGGATGCTGGAATTCAAACCACCATCTGTTCGAATCAGCTGCGTGCAAGGCAAATGCCCTACCACTATGCTATCTCTTCAGCCCTGAAAAAAGTTTTATATAGAATCAATTAACTAAAAAGTTTATCTGACTCCAAAGTGAATATTCTTAATTAATGTACTATATTATTTTTATATTTATATTATTTTTTAACTTTATGATTTTATAGTTTCATAACAAAATAGACCCTCATGGTACTCTTGCCACTGCTTATTTACCACTACTCTTTCGCTACTGCTTGTTTTTAGGTTAAATTGATTTGGGAGTTAGGGAAAGGGAAAGACAACTTGTCTATTTTGTTATGAAACTATAAAATCATAAAGTTAAAAAATAATATAAATATAAAAATAATATAGTACATTAATATATATATATATACATTAGATAAAAGGTTTATTTTAGGAGCCAAAACAATAGTACAGCAGAAATGATACTTGTCTTGCAGTCAGCTGACCTGTGATGATTCCTGGTATCCCATACGGTCCTCCAAGCTCCACTAGGAGTAATTTCTGAGTGCAGAGTCAGAAGTAGTCCTTGAGTATCTCCAGGTGTAGCCCAAAAACCAAACAAAACCAAAAATCTTTATTTTAGGTGTGATATGATTTGATCTATGCTTATGCAGTTTAACAAGTTTAGAATTTTTTAATGTTGGGAATTTGTTTTCAAAGAAGTTGGGGGACATGGGGAGTTAAAATATAAAAAAAAAATGACTTGCTTTGTCCAACTCACAAATGAAACATTGCAGCCATCTGTTTTTCTGGATGCTTACTACTGTTGCCAGTAATAGAGAGGAACTGGTCCATGTTGAAAACAAATAATAATTCTGTTTTATTGTAATCCAACACTGTTTATATTTGGATGTAAAAATTCAGATAAAGAATTTCTCTGATATAACATCATGGAATGTGCATCTTTTAATTAATGTCATGGAACATATATAATCCTAGCAGATATGATCACCAAATTTTGTTTATTTTATTCCAGACTACAACAAAAGCAATCAAACATGGCTCTTAAGACAAAAATATGAGAGAGAGAGAGAGAGAGAGAGAGAGAGAGAGAGAGAGAGAGAGGGGGGGGGGAGAATGTCAAGGACAGGGAGAGATTTGGCAGTAAATTGGGTTATTAGTGGCAGAAAATGTGTACTGTTATAGGGATGGTAACTGTATCTTACAGTAATTCAATTATAGTATTTATTAAAAAAATTTAAAAAAAACTGGAGGCTGGAGAGATAGCATGGAGGTAAGGCATTTGCCTTGCATGCAGAAGGACAATAGTTCGAATCCCGGCATCCCACACAGTCCCCTGGGCCTGCCAGGAGCGATTTCTGAGCATAGTGCCAGGAGTAACTCCTGAGTGCTGCCAGATGTGACCAAAAAACAAACAAACAAACAAATAAAAATACTTGGTCGAAGTGGAGGCACAGAACAGTAAGATGTCTGTCTTGCCATCACCGGTGTGCCCCCCCCCCCAAAATACCTATGAAAATAAAATTTCAGAACTAATTTTAAAAATCTCTTAAGCTCTTTAGTTGATCTTTGGTCCTATCTCTTCTATTTCTTGAATCCTAGGCGTTTGACCTTTATGAGCAAAGGTATGCGGCTGTGAAGATACATCAACTTAATAAAAGCTGGAGAGATGAGAAGAAGGAAAATTACCACAAGTAAATATTACTGCTTTCTGGTCTTTATCAATTTGAAGAGATACATTTAAGTAGCCCAACGAGAATTAACAGGCTCTCTTTCCGCAGGCATGCCTGTAGAGAATATAGAATACACAAGGAACTGGATCACCCCAGAATAGTCAAGCTCTATGATTATTTTTCCTTGGATACAGACACGTAAGTGATTATAAGGATGGTATCAATATATTTTTGCTTTCATTTTCTCTGTTTCATAATAAGTACTCTTCATTTCATTTATCTATTGTTTCTGAATTTTGAATAATAGTTCATATATTCTTTTTCTCTTCTCCTTTGTAGGTTTTGTACAGTGTTAGAATACTGTGAAGGCAATGACTTGGATTTCTATCTGAAGCAACATAAATTAATGTCAGAGAAAGAAGCTAGGTCTATTGTAATGCAGATTGTAAATGCACTAAGATATCTCAATGAAATAAAACCCCCCATTATACATTATGATCTTAAGCCAGGTAGGTAATCAATGAAATGTGTCTAATAATCTTTTATTGTTGTGGGGGCCACGTGGCATTGATTGGAGTATGGTGTTACTCCATTGGGGAGAGGGTGGGCCATGCCTATATTTTACCACATGAGCTTCATCTAACCTGTTTGATAATTTTTTTGGTGGGGGGGCACACCCGGCAGTGCTCAGGGGTTACTCCTGGCTGTCTGCTCAGAAATAGCTCCTGGCAGGCACGGGGGACCATATGGGACACCGGGATTCCAACCAACCACCTTTGGTCCTGGATCGGCTGCTTGCAAGGCAAATACCGCTGTGCTATCTCTCTGGGCCCGATAATTTTTTTTTCTTTACCTTTGTTACTGTTAAGATGACTAGAAGGGGGCTGGAGAGATAGCACAGCAATAGGGCGTTTGCCTTGCAAGTGCCAACCCGGAACCAAAGGTGGTTCGAATCCTGGCATCCCACATGGTCCCTGTGCTTGCAGTAGCTTTTTCTGGGCAGATAGCCAGGAATAACCCCTGAGTAACCCCTGTGGCCCAAAAACAAACAAGCAAAAGATGACTAGAAGGGTCACACATACACTATTACAGTACCGGGTCTGAAGTGCAGGGTCTCTCGGACTGTGTATGTTGAAACATTTATCCATTTGGGCCATACCTTCTCCTCAGGAAAATAGATTAAACTCTAAATATAGTTTGTCATACTAAATTAAGTCACAATAAAATGTGATTTTTTTAGTTCAGGAGTTTTTTGTTTTATTTTGGGGCCACAGTAGGAGATGTTTAGTGATTACTACTGAACACTCAGAAATCACTCTTGGAGGGTTTGAGAAACATAGGATGCTGGGGACCAAACCCCAGTTCGCCTCTCCAATCCCTTAATTTAGTTTATAAAAGTCAGTGAAGTGGGGCCAGATGCTGGGGACCAAACCCCAGTTCGCCTCTCCAATCCCTTAATTTAGTTTATAAAAGTCAGTGAAGTGGGGCTAGAGTGATAGCACAGAGGTAGGGCATTTGCCTTGCACACTTTAGACCCGGATGGACCTAGATTTCAATCCCGGCTTCCCATATCCCCAAAAGCCTGCCAGGGCGATTTCTGAGCACCACCATGTATGGCCCCAAAACAAAAAATAACAGTCAGTGAAGTGCCAGGGCTAAAGCCTGAGCTCAGTCCCCAGCATCACATAATCCTCAAAGTATTGAACCAGAAGTAGCCCCTGAGTTCAGTTGAATATAGCCCCAAAACCAAAAATAAGCAAAAAAAGATGAAGTCCCTGGAATACTAGAATTCGTTTTTATTATATACTTCCCAAAAGCCATCTTGTCAAGATACATTGCATTGTACTGCATTTCATTACAAATTTTGATCTAAATTGGGGGGAAATGAGATGCAACCATTATGTAGAATTTTTCTTTTTGGTTTTGGTTCAGTTTTGGGGTCACACCTGGCAGCACTCAGGGGTTACTCCTGGATCTATGCTCAGAAATCACTCCTGGCAGGCTTGGGGGACCATATGGGATGTCATAATTCAAACCACCATCCTTCTGCGTGCAAGGCAAACACTCTACCTCCATGCTATCTCTCCGGCCCTGGAGCTTTTTTTGGGGGGAGAGGGGGTGACACTCAAGGTTACTCCTGGCTATGAAACCAGAAGTCACTCCTGGCTTGGGGGACCATGGGACGCTGGGGGGTCAAACTGCGGGCAGTCTTAGGCTAGCACTGGCAAAGCAGACACCTTACCTATAGCACCACCACTCCAGCCCCTGGAACTATTTTATTTATAGATAGATAGATAGATAGATAGATAGATAGATAGATAGATAGATAGATAGATAGATAGATAGATATTTTATTATGATCAATATGAATTACAAATCTTTCACAGTGATATTTAAGGTACATAGTGACATTGAATCAGAGATATTCCCACCACCAGTGTTGTCTTCCCTCCACCCCTGTTCCCAGCATCCCCCTCCTTTGGATCTTGGACTACTAGTATAACTGGTCCCCTCTGTGTATAACTTGTTGAAGATTGCGTATCGATTCTGTTGTTGTTGGCTTTGGGTTTGGTGTTTAGTCTGATTGTTTTTTTATTTCTTATGTGGAGCTTTTTATTCTTTTGTGTCTGTATTACTTAAAAGTAGGATACAACAACTGAAATAGATAATTTTTCAACCCTGTATGAAAATTGTTTTTTCCATTTATGTATATTAAAAGAACCTTATCTTCTGTTTTAGGAAATATCCTTCTGGTAGATGGAACAGCATGTGGAGAAATCAAAATCACTGATTTTGGTCTGTCAAAGATTATGGACGATGATAGCTATGGCGTGGATGGGATGGATCTAACTTCCCAAGGAGCAGGCACTTACTGGCAAGTATATTGTTAAAGATACAGAAATTGTCTTGTGCCACATTATAGATACACCCCGGGATACAGGTATCTACTTGAGACCCGCTTAGCAGGTCCCTGGGAACCGGATATTATGTTTACTTTACCTGCAAGACCCTGCCCATTTCCTGGGAGGGGTCTTGGAAAGGGTATATAAGGCCTTGGTCTAGTGTCTTTGGGCCTTTTGCCTTTTTAGATCCTTGCCAGCATGTAGGTCAGAGGTGACATGGATGAAAGAAGATGCAGGACTAGCTAAGAATAGCATGCTTAAAAGGTAGCAGCCACATCTGATGGCTAGCGCTGAATAAAGATGTTATCTCTCATGAAGCCTGTGTGAGTGAGTCTGATTCTTGCCGCGACCATCTGAAGATGCTGACCCTACGGCTAGTGGGGGTTGAAGCCATGACGGTTAATGGAGGATGGAGCCACGTGATCCTGAGCCTAAGAACAAAAGCCTCCATTCTCCATCCATGTCCATCTTTTTTTTTTTTTTTCTTTTTTTGGTTTTTGGGCCACACCAGGTTATGCTCAGGGGTTACTCCTGGCTATTCACTCAGAAGTCGCTCCTGGCAGGCACAGGGGGACCATATGGGGAACCAGGGGATCGAACCGCGGTCAGTCCTAGGTTAGCGCAGGCAAGGCAGGCACCTTACCTACAGCGCCACCGCCCGGCCCATCCAAGTCCATTTTAAAGCCTGTTTTGCAACACCACATTTTGAAGGAGTTTAATTGTCATATCTTTTGACATTACTGATGTAAAATTAAGAGGTAGACTACTATTATTAATCCTCTTATATGATCTAAGCTATAAACACCAGCACTAGAGGGAGAGGGGAAGAATATTTGGCATTGCTAAGTAACTTTCAGTTCTTGATTGCCAGAAACCCTTAACTTGGAGAATTTGTGGGTTTTCTTCTAGTTTTAGTATACTTTATCATGACTATAAATATATGAATAAAGCATCTTCATAAACATATAAGCAAAAACCACACATTGTAAACCCTTCAGTTGTGGTTTTATGGCTAAATTTTTTGTGGCTTTTGTGGATTGAGCATAAGTAGGAGAGAGATGGTTTAATGTTTTCATATTTCATCTAGATGCTGACAGAAACGATTTCATTGTGAATTTTCAAATTCATTAAATTCGTCGAAGTAGAGAATGTAGATGTTTATAAAATTCCAAAATAAACGTTGTTATTAGTTTAGCAAATGAGTGAAATTTTAATTGGAAGAGAAGTGGCTGTACTTTATTAACTGTTGTGTTTGTTGTTTCCAGAACAGCCTTATTCAATTAGAGCACATAATACTCAGTTCCAGAACATTCTACAGATCTGTATGGACTTGACTTTCCATTAACAGATTTAAATATTTTTAGAAAATACTTTGGAATTGTCTGTGTCTTATTTTAAAACACTAGTTTCCTTTATTTTGTGACATTCCTCTTTTTTCTTCCTCCCGCAATAAAACTGTTTATTTTACATACACAGCTATAAAAGCAATAAAGAACGCATGAATATAGCTAAAGTTTTTGTCTTTTTCTAGAAGTAGAAAAATACATTTCTTTAAATTTTAAAAATCCAAGATAGTACCAAACTAGTAAAAACAAATTCTAAAATTCAAAATTCAATATCCTAAATCAATAACAAGAATTCTTAAAATCCTTATAAAATTAACACAAAAAAAGACATCTTGATAGAACTTTGGACTGTATATAAGCTTAGAAACCATATTCTAAATAATAGACCATCAGTCCCTTTCAAATGTACCACATTAAACTAATGTCTTTTACATGGTTTTTTGTTTTTGTTTTTTGGGTTTTTTTTTTTGTTTGTTTTTGTTTTTTTTTTTTTGGTTTTGGGGTCACACCTGGCAGTGCTCAGGAGTTACTCCTGGACTCCTGGCTCCATGCTCAGAAATTGCTCCTGGCAGGCACGGGGGACCATATGGGGCACCGGGATTCGAACTGATGACCTTTTGCATGAAAGGCAAACGCCTTACCTCCATGCTATCTCCCGAGCCCCTTTACATGTTTTTTTAAAAGTTAGTTTCTACTGATACTAAATTTTCTAGCTTTGACTTAGTGAGCTCAGTTGTCCTTTTTAATGCTTTTCTGAGAACAGTGCTCTGTCTTAGAAGTTTAAGCTATATCTATAACCAGTTTTCTGTGTTAGTAGGCCTCAGATACAACCAAGTACTAAATTCTGATGTCATCCTCTCACCCCCGTGGGTGTTTTATACCTGTTACTACTTTTTTCTTTGCTCAGAGTCCAATCTTGTTTGAGTTTCATCATACACACAAATTATGCATTAAAGCAAGACAGATAAGTACAGAAAGGAAGGATTTTTGCCTTATATGTGGCAGACCCTGGATCAGCACCACATATGATCCTCAGAGTACCTCCTGGTGTGACCCCTTAGCACAGTTGGCTGTCCCAACATGAACAAAAGTAGACATAAACGTAAACTCATTGTTTTAAGAATCTAATTTATTACTTGATATGGGGGGGTAGAAAAGTATTCGTACTAAATATTATTCATCTTTAATTGGTTCTACTTTAAGATCTCTCATGTTTGGGGGTGGGGGGACACAATCAGCGATGCTCAAGAGTTACTCCTGGCTCTGCACTCAGGAATCACTCCTGGTGATGCTTAAGAAACTATATGGGATGCTAGGGATCAAACGCAGGTCTACTGCATACGAGGTAAATGCCTTACCAGTGTACTATCACTCTAGCCCCTATTTCTTATAAGATATCTGTCTTCGGCTGATATTGAAGTCTTTCAGTTTGAATATTGAATATAGTTTTGTTAAGTAAATTCCAACTTAGCTGTACTCCTTTACATAATTTTCGATCTAAGTGAGGTGTTTTATTTATCTGAAGGTGTGAGATAACTTGCATTCCTGGTGGGTATTTTTATCTATAGTCTGAAATAAAAGTTTTCTCTTCTTTTTGCTTCGTATTTGTGGTGGTGATGGTGGTGGTGGAAAAGGTGTTTTGGGGAGTGGGGGGCTAGGGGTATGGATGGACATCTGACAATGCTCAGAGCTTAAGGGGGGGCTAGGGGTATGGATGGACATCTGACAATGCTCAGAGCTTATTCCTGACTCTGCACTCAGGAATCACTCCTAGCAGTACTCAGGGACTATATAGGATGCCAGGATTAAACCCAGATTGGCTACGCAAGGCAAACATCTTACCCACTGCCCCAAACATCTCTCCTGCCCTAATCATAGCATTTTTCAGTATGCAGTGTATTTCATACACTTATCTCTATATGTGATTTTAGTTTGATGTTATAATGGCCAGTGGTAAGATGGGAAAGAAACAAAGAACTTCCTAGTGGGGAGCTGTAAAGGCTTGTTTAAGGTCAATTGAGTGTTCTTGTAGAAAAGGTATCCATCACATGAACAGGAGGGTCACAGGAAGGCATTAGAAAAGCAGAACTGCGGGACCGGGCGGTGGCACTGGAGGTAAGGTGCCTGCCTTGCCTGTGCAAACCTAGGACGGACCGCAGTTCGATCCCCCGTTCCCCATATGGTCCCCCGTGCCTGCCAGGAGCGACTTCTGAGCGCATAGCCAGGAGTAACCCCTGAGCGTCACCGGGTGTGGCCCAAAAACCAAAAAAAAAAAAAAAAAATGGGGCCCGGGAGATAGCATGGAGGTAAGGCATCTGCCTTTCATGCAAAAGGTCATCGGTTCGAATCCCGGTGCCCCATATGGTCCCCCGTGCCTACCAGGAGCAATTTCTGAGCATGGAGCCAGGAGTAACCCCTGAGCACTGCCGGGTGTGACCCAAAAAAAACCAAAAAAAAAAAAAAAAACAAAAGCAGAACTGCTTTGTGTAATGAGTTTAAAAAGGTGTAGTAGGGGAAAAGAAATACAGATTTCACTAGATTAAGATGGGAGCTAGCCAAAGAAATAATAGTTATGGACCTGCCTTACTTGAAGCTGTCACATATAGTGCTTCTCCCAAGCACTGCTAGTGGTGAACCCTGAGCACTGTTTGAACTGATAGAGTACCTGATAGGACTCTTAATTTCTAATAATTTCTCATTTCTGTAGATCACATCCATATGTTGTATACGTTATCACAAAGTATGTTTTGTTCCAAATTGTTATGCTTTGATTCTAGAATCAGGTGGCACACGAAATATACTGCAAACATAATTCAAACATTTGGTGATTTTTGCTGATGAAAGTCCTGAGGTTCGAACATGGTTAAAATTAGAATTCTGACCCAAAAACCAAAAAACCAAAAAACAAAAAAAACAAAAACAAAAAAAAGGGGGGGGGCCCCGGGAGATAGCATGGAGGTAAGGCGTTTGCCTTTCATGCAAAAGGTCATCGGTTCGAATCCCGGTGCCCCATATGGCCCCCTGTGCCTGCCAGGAGCAATTTCTGAGCATGGAGCCAGGAGTAACCCCTGAGCACTGCCAGGTGTGACCCAAAAACCAAAAACCAAAACAAACAAAAAAAATTAGAATTCTGAGGGGCTGGAGCAATAGTACAGCGAGTACGGTGTTTGCCTTGCATTCGGCTGACGAGTGTTTAATCCCAGTCATCCCACATTGTCCCCCAATTTGCCAGATTAATTCTTGAACTCAGAGCCAGAAGTAACCCCTGAGCACTACCGGATGTGACACAAAAACAAAAAATAAATGATTTCTAAGATTCTACGCTTATATTTGAGGCTACAATTAATTGTTGTTATTACTTTTTCCTTTATTTCTCTCCCAAAACAATAGGTATTTACCTCCTGAGTGTTTTGTAGTTGGAAAAGAGCCACCCAAGATTTCCAATAAGGTTGATGTCTGGTCAGTTGGAGTCATCTTCTTTCAGTGTCTCTATGGTAGAAAGGTAAGTTCAAGTATAGAAAACGCCTGACTTAGTAAATTAATTTGAATTTTGCCATTAATTTCAAAACGTTATTAGCAAGTGAACCCTGCTTTCTGTTGTTTTATTTTGGTTTGAAGGGTGGTTATTGTTTGTTTTGACACCATACTCAGCGATAATAAGGGGCTGTTTTGGCTCTGCACTCAGGAATCACAGCTGGTGATGCTTGAGGGACTATATGGAATGCTGGGGATTGAAGATGGGCCATCCACATTCTAGGCAAATACCCTGCCTACTCTTCTAACACTCTTGTCCCTTTTGTTTTTGTGTCCTAATTTTTTGTTTAGGGACCATTCCCACTGGTTCATTAAGCTACTCTCATTTCTGTGCTTTGGATCCGTGCAGTATCAGAGATCTACCAATCTCCTGCATACAAAGATTTGTGTATAAATTCATTGCTTATTTTCTTTTAAGGAAGCTGCTATCAGCTAATAATGCTAATAATTTTCTACCATTAGAAATACCAGAAAACTTTATTATTCTTCAGTCTCTGTAGTTCCTCACATCTCTTCCCCCAACTCCCATGTTACTATAGTTTTTTTCCAGCTCTCCTACCTAAGGGAGATGCCAAGATGCCATCAAATTTAGTCTTAGTTTTCCCCAACTTCTATATTGTCATCAAAACTATGATTTTCTACTGCATGTTGATCATGCCTCTGCAGTGTTGAGTATTGGGTAAGTGGGTTTTCTCAGCTTGCTTTCAGTTTATGACCTGATTTCTCTGATTAAAGTATCCCAACTTTCAAATAACAGAGGTCCAGATTTTTGGAGGTGACTTCCCAGAGGAGTCATGCCATATAGGTCATCAGCGCCTGAGACCTAGGATCTCTTACAAGCCAGGCATGCAACACTTTGTGCTGTCTCCCTTTGAATAAAACCTGTATTTTTTTAAGAGCATAAGTCATTTCATCTTAGAAATTCACTGATGGGATTTTATTTTATGAGCTAATTTTATTGCCATTTTTATTATTTTTAGCCATTTGGTCACAATCAATCTCAACAAGACATTCTTCAAGAAAATACAATATTAAAAGCCACGGAAGTTCAGTTCCCTGTAAAACCAGTTGTAAGCAGTGAAGCAAAGGTATTAAATTTATGTAAATAAGTTTATGAGATATTCATGCCATGAATATGTGTAAAGCAAAGTACATATTGACAAGAGAATTAAAGGGGATTACTGGGACTGGAGCATGGCACAAGCAGTAAGGCGTCTCCTTGCAAACGCACTAGCCTAGGACAGACCATGGTTTGATCCCCCAGTGTCCTATATGGTCCCCCAAGCTAGGTGCATTTTCTGAGCACATAGCCAGGAATAACCCCTGAGCGTCACTGAGTGTGACCGGGGGAATAAAGGGGGTGGTGATTACTGGGGCTGGAATCGATAGTGCAGCTGTAGGGTGTTTGCCTTGCACGTGGCTTACCAAGGATGGATCTGGGTTCAATCCCTGGCATCCCATATTGTCTCCCAAGCCAGGAATGATCACTGAGCATCACCGGGTGTGGCCCAAGAACCAAAGGATGGGTGCCAGAGAATTAATACAGTGAGCAGGATAAATTTCATTGCATGCAGCCTACCCGAATTCAGTTTGATCCCCAGCACCACATTTGGTCCTCAGAACTCTGCCTGGAGTATTCCCTGAGCACAGCCAGGTATAGCAAACAAGAAAGAAAAAAATCCATAAATCTTACAAGCTCGAAAATTGCAGAATTTGAAAAAAAAAAAGAGAGAGAAAAGAAAATTGCAGAACTTTGACCCAAATATCCAGTTTGTTTTAGCCTGTCAAGCCACAGACAAAAGACAAAATAGTTGGATTTTATGACCCAAAGATGAAGTTTTTGGGGGGAGGGGGTTATATATGTGCCATTGAGTCATCCGCAATTCCCAAAATCATTGGGCTGCAATAAAATCTAAAACCATAACCTCATGATGCTCTATACTAGTTCTTGATAAAACTGCATGTTTTTTGTTCATTTAACTTACATATAGTAGGGTGTGAGTTGATAATTTTTGGGTTTGGGGGCCATGCCTAGTGGTACTCAGGGGTTACTCCTGGCTCTGCACTCTGAAATCACTCTTCACAGGCTCGGGTGACTTTATGGAATGCTCAGGATCAAACCCAGGTCTGCCGTGTACAAGACAAATGCTCTACGAATTTTGCTATCGCTCACAATGAGTCGATAACTAATTAACAAAACTTTCAGTAAATCATCACACTGAGTTTTTTTTTACATTTGCGTTTGATTCCTGCTTTGTTAGGTTAATCATGAAACTTGTTGAGATGTCTGTTCTCATTTGACTAATCTGCCCTACTAAATATAAACCTTAAGTAGATAATACAGTTTCTATAATTCTTAGAGCACATAAAAGTAGATTCTTAACCTGGATTAAGTTTATTGTGTTCTGAATAATGCGTTTACATATAGTTCATCTCAGTTTCATCCATGTCTTTGTTGCTTGTTTTAAAGTTTTTTTTTTAACAACTTTTAAAACTTTAGCAACTAAAATTACCTGATGTTCTGAAGACATTACTCTGTATAAGATAAACGTGGCTCATTTGTTTTTGTTTGGGGACCACACTCAACAGTGCTCTGGGCTTACTCCTGGTCTTCACTCAGGGGTTATTTTTGGTGGGAACCAGTGGATCTTACAGGGTTCCAGGGATCAAACCATGTCAACCATGTGGAAAGCAAGTGCTTTACCCACTATACTATTGCTGCTCAACCTGGCTCCTCTTAAAAGATCTTGGCAATTTTGTCTTCCATGTCTGTTGGTAGCATCAAAAAGAACAATAACTAATGTACTTAATGCAAGATTCTTGTATGCCAAAGAGAAATCCATTATTTATTCCTGGTTCTAGATACTTTACAGGTGCCACAGTCACATTTTTGAAACCTGGGAAAATTGTTAAAATTTAGTTTTTCTGGGGCCCGGGAGATAGCAAAAGGTCATTGGTTCGAATCCCGGTACCCCATATGGTCCCGGTACCCCATATGGTCCCCTGTGCCTGCCAGGAGCAATTTCTGAGCATGGAGCCAGGAGTAACCCCTGAGCACTGCCGGCTGTGACCCAAAAAAAAAAAAATTTAGTTTTTCTTTTCAGGGCCGGGCGTTGGCGCTGTAGGTAAGGTGCCTGCCTTGCCTGCACTAGCCTAGGAACGGACGGACCGCAGTTCGATCCCCCAGTTCCCATATGGTCCCCCAAGCCAGGAGCGACTTCTGAGCGCATAGCCAGGAGTAATCCCTGAGCGTCACTGGGTGTGGCCCAAAAAAAAAGAAAAAAAAATTAGTTTTTCTTTTAACCCCCTTTCACTACAAAACTCAGTCTTTGGTAGATATTTCTTCTAAACTAAGGGCTGCTTAAGTATATTCATTACTTGCTTACTTCATGCTGCTATTCATAGTTTATTGTCCTGTGAAGCTGTTTTTCAACATGTTAGCTGCTCTTGATTTTTTTTCTCTTCTTTTGGATCATAATGTATAAGTCCTAAAGGATGAAAAAGACTGGATATTAGTAAGCTAACTGTTGTATAATACAAATAACTAAATTTGTGTTTGGAGAAAATATTGTTTTCAGCAAGAAAAATATGAAGTAATTACTTCTAATTTTATCAACTTTAATTTATGCTGTGTATCTTAGTTGTTTTGTGTGAACAGTTTCAGTGATGCATTTATGTGGAACTTGGGAATTTCAGGACAGACTAAAAATTTTATCTTGCAATGGATGGATTAAATATAATGTATAAAAATCAGCAAAGGAAAACCTGACTTATTATTTATTTACATAAAGTTCAAAATAAGCAAAATTCAACTGTAATATTAGAAGTCAAATAAAAGGTAACTTGGTTAGACCCAGAGCCAGTGCATGGGAAGGAACATAAGGTTCTGCTGGTCAGATTCATTGTTATGATCTGGTTGCAGTTTGTTACATAGATAATGCTAATTTTATGTTTATACTTTTGTATACCTTTTTAATTGAGTTTGACCATATAAACTAGTTTAAGAAGGGGTGGGGTAGCATTGGTATTCCATTTGCTTTTTCAAAGGTAATCTTACATTTTGTGCTAATTGTCATGTCATTGTTATTTTCATCTGAGATAGTTTTTATTGTTTAGTAGGAAAAAAACATACTTAAATACAGAATCATTCCCTCTTAGCAATCTTAGAAAAAGAAAGGTGAGGGGAGTGATAACACAGCAGTGTTTAAGAAAAAATCTTGCAAATTGTGTAAGCAGAAATGCAATAATTGTAACAATGTAGACTACAGAATAAATTCTAAAAGTTCTGAGGCTTAAATTTGGAAGGAGGGGCCAGAGGTACAGCAGGTAAGGTACTTGCATTGCACACCACCAACTTGGGATATTTGGGACATTGGTGGTGGGAATGTTGCACTGGTGATGGGGGTATCCTCTTATATGACTGAAACCCAACCACAATCATGTTTGTAACCAAAGTGTTTAAATAAAAAAAATGCTGAAAAAAATTTTAATAGTTATATTAAATAGCTAATCATTGATTTTTTTTTTTTTTGGTTTTTGGGTCTCACCCAGCAGTGCTCAGGGGTTACTCCTGGCTCCATGCTCAGAAATTGCTCCTGGCAGGCATGGGGGACCATATGGGGCACCAGGATTTGAACCGATGACCTTTTGCATGAAAGGCAAACGCCTTACCTCCATGCTATCTCCCGGACCCCTAATCATTGATTTTTTAATTTGAGATTATTATTTCATGATCATACTTGTCTTCATTCATTTTTCATAAAAAGTATTAACTAGATCAAGTATCCAATATTTTATTTTAAATAGTTTAATCTTTTTTTATTTTGTCAAGAAAACTTCTATTTAAAATCTTGAAATCATTTCATGTTGTCATGCGCCTACAAAATGTTTTCTTTATAAAAATTAGGTTAACTGGAAAAATGTTTATAAATATATGCCATACAAGTTTTAAATAGATTGTATTAAAACCCACACATTCAGTATATTAATATAAAACTATAAAGTCCAAATCAATACCATATTCTGATGGGACAAAATAAATCTTACTGATTCACAAAAAACAAACAAACAAACAAACAAACAAAAAACAATCCTAGGTCTCCCATTTGATCCCTTGAGTCCACTGAGTGTGAGTGTAAAGCCAATCACCACTCCTAATCACCACTAGGTGTGGCCCAAAAACCGAACAAAAAAAGATTTGGATTGAGAATTTTATTCTACAAGGAAAAGAGATTAGATTGCATTCTTTTGGAGGTTCAAGTCTTCCTTGAATTTGTTCATCTGTTCCTATGATTCCCTTGATTATTGAAAAGTGAAAGATAATCCTGGTCACTGACTTCTCTTTAGGCCTTTATAAGACGCTGTTTGGCATACCGCAAAGAAGATCGATTTGATGTGCACCAACTGGCAAGTGACCCATACCTTCTCCCGCACATGAGAAGATCCAATTCTTCAGGAAACTTGCATATGGTCGGAATAACAGCCTCTCCTACACCTCCTTCTTCAAGCATAATTACTTACTGACTCTTCTTCAAATTGGCATGATACCTTTGACTTGCTTCCAGATGTATACTTGAGTTTGAGAACATTTTGAGTGGATTTTGTTTGTCGTTGTTGTTGTTCTTTTCATTTTTACAGAGGAATTGGCTAAGAACTGAAGTTCTTCATAGCATCATTGGTTATGATGAAATGGATCATGGACAATTAATAAATATACTTTTGACTATACCTTTGAGCAGTGACTGCCTGTTGTACAAAAACAGGAATACCATGTTAAGAAAGAAAAATAATTTTGAGGAAACACTGTAAATAACATTTATAATACATTTGGTTGATGTTGAAGTTCTAAGATGAAGGAAGGGTAGTTTTTCATTATTTAAAAACATGAAAAAAAAAAAAGACATTTCTAACATAAGAACTATAGTGCCTGGATACATTCTTCAGCATTCAGCAGTTCATCTGCTGAAACCAAAGTAAGAATAACTGAATGACCGTGAAAGTTGTATTATATAGAAATAGAATGTGAGAGTTAGAATCTTTGGACAAAGTTAGACTTTGTCATTTGCCAGTCTGGCATTTACCAAGTTGTACCTCAAAACCACATGTCCGTTTTTCTTCACTGGTTGTGTAATGAAAGAACTCTTTCTAGAGACTTTACACCTATGATAAAATGAGCTGCTTGTTTTAATTTAAATCAGTTGGATCCACTAAACTGTAACATCTTCAGTGTTTTCAACAGATACTTTTCTTTTTTATCACCAGGCCTTGTTCATTATAACAAATGACAATGTGTAACCAAATGCAGACCAGTTCTATGCAGGATAATGAAATTCCCTTCTAGCTCTATTGTAAATTGTTGTACAGATGTCATAATTTCAATTACTAAGTTTCAGCAGCTTATTCTTGTACAAATGTTTAAAAATATGGCTTTTCTAATTGGATATAGTAATTTTTTTAAGTCTTCTCGAAGGCGCTTTAATTGCTGCTAAATAATGTTGCTTCTTTGCTAATCGAATGACCTCCTTAAAGGTGCGAGTTGACTGTACATCATAGAGAGATACTAAACGCAGGCATTTTACTCATTAACAATCCAGGCATGTAAAAATGATCCATGCACATAGAGATTTCGCTAAATCAATTTAGGATCTAGGACTGTGGAGTACATATATACTAGATTTATAAATCATTTATGGTTATTCTACGTTCTAGAAGATATCAAGCAAGGATGGTAATCCTATAAACAAATTTCTTATAGTTTGTATAGATTTGTTAAAATGTGAACATTTTCTAACTGCCCTGTATGGTAGAAAAATCCTTTTTTCAGGATTCTATATATTTCACTCCGATGAGGCTATTTCTTCCCTGTCACAGTCATCAGTCATATATAAGTTGTTCATATTGCCAAGAAAAGAAGGCTATACTGATACCACAGATTCTCTTTAATGTTGTACAGTTGAACTGAGGCTCTTAATTCTGATGTTACAAGCCATTTTGTTTGGTTGGTTTTTTTTTTTTATTGTACATAGACACATTGTCTCTTTATGATGCTGCTGAAATTGTAGAGAATGTAGCCAAAATAGTAATAAAACAATGAGTAATAAACAATGACAGTTAAAATTTAAAGACTGAAAATTACATCCAAAGGGAGCTTTCAAGATTTAGGCTATTGATTGATTGGACTACTAAAAAAAAATCTGTTGAATATACTTGAAGTATAGATATTTAAAGAATTGATAAAGATTTCAAGCTATTACACTAAACCTAATAAAGCATGAATGTGTGCTATGTATGCACAGTGGAGGCCCGGAATCACCCCAACACCAAAACAAAAAAGAAGTAAAAGGAGGCTTGCTTGCCTTTACTGTCTAATCCTGGGTAAATGGCACCAGCAGGAATGGCTTAAAGAATATACCTGCCCCTTTGTAGAGGGAAATTTGATTTAAAAAAAAAAAATCATTGGTATGGTCATGCAATGTTAGATCTTGTTGGTATAGGTAATGCCCCAAATTTTCAAGTTTTGTTCATTTTCACCTTTCTGAGTCAAAGTACTGTGTTACATAATAAACCTGAATAAAAAGAATATGCCCAGTTTCATTAAATTGATGAGCTATTAAGTCAACATGTAAGCTTAATAAGTTGAATAAAGTCTCGAGAATCAGAAAAGGAAACTCCCATAAAGTGAATATCCTTTCCCTGACCTGTACTTACAGTAAATTACTTAGAATTAAAGCTGTGCAGATAATTTAAA
This sequence comes from Crocidura indochinensis, assembly GCA_004027635.1. Classification (NCBI taxonomy): domain Eukaryota; kingdom Metazoa; phylum Chordata; class Mammalia; order Eulipotyphla; family Soricidae; genus Crocidura; species Crocidura indochinensis. The sequence continues at coordinate 17,223 of PVKC010022833.1, forward strand.
TTACAGATCAACTCTTCCTCTTAACATTTTTCCAAACAAATTCCACCAAGTTTCCAATAATATGCCAGTAACCCAGCAAGTTAAAAATAGCTAATTGAATAATTTATTATCTTCACATGGAAATTGGTCTCTGCCACCAAATATTTTTCAGTCACTGACAATCTGTTTCCAGTATCTTTTGAAACATAAATTGATTTTTCTGGACTTCCAGATTTTGTCCTCGAAATTTAATAAAGCGATCTTAAATGAGATAATAGCAAAGGTTTTGCCTCCTGTTAAAAGTCAGCACTGG